>JAJJWX010000457.1:600000-868672 GCA_023529315.1 Papaver bracteatum | reverse complement strand
TTCGACTAAGAAATAGAAAATAATCAGTACGCCAAACTTGTAGAGGATTATCCCTTAAGTCTAAAGAGACTAAGTTAGATACTTTGTTTTATATAGTGAATCGTATAGAGACATTGGAAGTTGACTACTTAACCTGATTATTGTGCTCCAACACTTAGAAATATTTGCGAGGTTTCTGTGAAGAAGATGACCGAGTCAGACAGCTAACTCAGTTGACCATCTAACTCGTGTGAGTCAGATCAGCACGGGTCGTGGACCGGGTTTCGGGTCAGGTCGTGGGTTGACCCGATGGGTTAGTAAATGGGTAATGGGCTTGTTTGGTATGCTTGGCCGGGTTAGGCCCAAGCGGCTTGGGCTTTTGACTGTTTTCTTAATTAGAGTTTTTGGACCACTTATGGTCCGAATTAGCTTTCGGTTCCTTCTGCAAAGTTGTAGGGATTTTCGATGAATTTCCGACGATACCCAATTTGACCCTATTTGGATTAGTAGATATTGTTTTATCCCAAAATTACTTATTACCAGGTTATAGAATTAGAACCGTTAGTTATTTGACTTAGCCTATAACTGGAGACTCGTATGAGATTATGTTATGAGCCTTTTGGCTAATCTTTAGAGTGCTTGTGTGATTAACAGTTAGTTATTAACAACGATCGATTCAAAGGATCTAACCAAAGGATCGTGGATCTCGAGGTAGGCGTGCTTTGTCTTCAAAAAAGTGTGGGAATGCATTTGACTCTTTGATAATCATTGTCGTTCTTTTATAAAAGTTTATGTTTTACAAATTCATGTATTTCTATCTCAGGCATTCCATCTTTTGTTTAAAAATGCATTATGTTAATCCTGTTATTTCTGTGAATCTTTCCACGATGTGGAAAGGACTTGTAATGTGTTGTTGTCAATATGAATGGTTGGGAAATGAGAATTTCCACTTGTGGTATATAGGATACGCTCCTTCACATTTATGTCTACATGAATTCAGCTTTTATGTTTAGAGTTGGTCACCATGGTCTTGGTGGCATCCATAGCTAAATAGGTGTGAATTGCCGGTTAGGAATTTACAACCATATTATACATTGTTTGAAAGAAGGAGTTTGTTCCATATACATGTATGATTATTTCAGTGACTTAGTCACTGTTAAATGTTTCGGAAAAACACTATTGTTTTCCAAGTCTTGCAAATGATTACTTAGAAGGTTAAATGTTAATTATTCCCACTTCAGTTTCTGTGACAGATCAGGATTGCACAGTGAAAGCTTCACGGGTTGACTTCGCTAGTTGATTATTTTCTGTTATATATATTATGTTGTATATTTTATTTAAAAAACCAATTAATTATTATATATGTATCATTTGAGAGAAGATCTTGTATATATTTTTCTGAGCGGGGTTAGCTTTGGGTTAAGTTTTGTATCGCATTTCTTAATTGAATGCTTAAGTACATGTTTTAGATTTTAGTGCCTCTTTATTTAATTAATTATTTGGATTAGTCAGCTGTTAGCTTAGGGGGCGCTACAGTAACAAAGTTACGGTTAAATTTCCTAGCCGTTAGTTTAAAACGGCCGGGACTTTCCAACCGCAATCCCGTGCAAGTATATTTGACAAGGATTATGTACACTTTCGGCTAGGTTATGTGAAGGATCGACCTAGCCGAAAGTGCACAAAAACTTAGTGAATCTTGATTATTTCCTCAGTTTACGTAGATTAGACAATTGGAAAGACTAACATTCATTAATAAATTCAAAGTTGTAAAAGTTTTTCCATCCAAATCCATAACCAAACACAAAAACAGTAAATAGACAAAGTATTAGATAATAAAAGAGACAAGAAGTAATATAATAAAAAGTAAATAGTCATTCACTTTCACTTGATTCCTCCTCCGACGTGCTTTCCAAAAAGTCATCCAAATCGTCCCTTGCATGAGGTTCCACAACTTGTTCTATAACTCTAGATTTTCTACCTCGACCGCTGCCACCTTGAGTTGGAGCCTTTCTACCTGCACCACGTCCACCTCGAGCACTTGTTCCAACACGTCTAACTTTTGCACTTGGTCCAATACCTCGACCTTTTACACCTCGAGCACTTGTTCCACCTTTTTCACCTCTACCACCTCGACCGGATTTTCGTTGCTTAGATTGAACTTGGTCAGGGGGGGGAGTGTCTGAGTCTTCGCTAGAATAGGGATACCTAGACCTTTTAGATCTCCTTGGTGCTTCAACAGGATATAAACCTCCTTTATCAGGGAGTATTATGCCTCTAACTCGATTCCGCGTTAATCTGAGTTCGGCTACCGTTAAATCCTGACCCAAATTAATCATACGGCTAATGTCATCGGCCACCCAATTAACTCGATCGACCTATTTTTTTCATATCAAACACACATACTCCCATTATTCATAGATAATAAAAAAAAACATCATATACAAATATAATTAGTAGTATACGTACCACCATCTTCTCCCAATCATGTTCTTCATTCCTTGATGACTTTGACTCTCTTTCTCTACATTCCTGTAATGTCTCCGCGCCTCCGGATCCAAATTTTTCACATAAGGATGAGCCCACTCTCCATACCATTCCATGTAATTCGCATCCGCTTGGGAAGTACCATGTTCTGCTTCAAGGAGTCTTCTACTCATTTGGTTTACTTCTTCGGAACGAGAATTCCAATGGTCGATCGCCGATGCATTTTTATAGTTCAATTTCACCTGTTTGTCCTTAAATTGGGAGGTGGCTATGCTCAGTCTAAAACGAGTCTCTTCAAGAACAATTTTCTGGACAATACCGATTTGGCGGAGCATTCTACGAGGATCTAAAATGACGAACCCGGTTGCATGAAACAAAGGTCCCGTATAGGTTTCCACATCAGAAAATACTCTATCATCAACTTCCTCTTCACCATACTCATCAAGTTTCAAATATGGATCAAAAACCACATCTTCAATTGTCAAAGCATCCAATTTTTTCCTCATGTCGACCATTTCCGTCTCTTTAGCCTTGTGTCGGGTCCCTCCTAAAGGGTATCTCCCTCCTGTAGGTTTATCTAGAGGCCAATCTGTATTCCGAGTAGGCCTCAAGCTTTTAAAATGGTCGTAAGCCCATGACTACGGCAAAAAATAAATTTTTTTGTTTATAAATAAGTTATTACACAGAAATCAGTATATAAAAGTAAAACAAATAAACATTTGTTATATTAAAACAAAAAGATACACGGATATGCAACACATCCCGTAATTTATATTTCGTTCCATCTAGAAGCTTTGCAAAGACAATCCAACACATCAGCAAGGAGGGCGGTGGCCCACGAGTACCTAGGTACCTCGTTTGTTTCCTTATCGAGACTGAGAGTCTTTAACCACTGCAAGTAACATGCATTTACCTTATTGCCTGAGAAATTGGGGAAAAGGACGGTCCCAAGAGCATGCAACAAGTAAGATATAGCCGTATGTCTAGCTCTTTATGCATCCATCACCACCAATCCACTATCCTTCTTGCGTTTAGAATCCCCAAATTGAGCCCTCAGACGACCCAAATTAATCTTCCTTGAAATGTTTACAACTTCACTAAGTTCGCCCGGTGCACTAAATTTTCTCTTAGATCTAGGAGGTGCTCCAAACTCTTCTTCCGCTTCATCTTTACTCCACCCAAGACAGTTCTTCGCCAAGTCACAAAGCTCATAAAGGTATGGAATTGTTGAAACCCTCAAACACCGCCTTTCCTTCCAAAGCTAGACCAATGATTTGATTTGCGTCATCCGGAGTGATAGTCACCTCGCGGAATGGGAGGTGAAAACTCATGGTTTCGCGCCAAAATCTTTCTCTAAAACCACAAATTGTGACAACATCATATGTCTTCTGTAAAGCATCGATTCCAGACCATAACCCTGAAACTTTTACTAAATCTATCACATATGTATGCTCATCGTCCAACGGCCAAAACTTTGCTTGTTGGTGCTTTCGTTTAGGGAAACTAAAAAAAAAAATTGGTTGTAAAAATTATAATCCACTAGTATAACACGCACGCGCGATGCGCCCGCCGTTCCATTCATTTCGTAATTTTGTTTCTTAGTCTAGATGCACCGGTGATACGCCCGTCGATCCATTTAAAAATCCACTTAAAATAAATATATACACATGTCAAAAAGTAAAAATAAAAATGCCAACCCTGCATTTTGTGTATGTACTCGCTGAATAAGTCTTGGGATTTTCCGGGAGTGTGATAGGATTTGGCAAACCACCTTTTATTGCTGGCAAAAGTTGATTTTGATAGCATACAATGAGTAACAGAAGCAAAAAAGGGAATAGAACAAAAAAAAAACACCTATGTAATATTACAAATGGAGTTGTATTGCCACAATAGATACATATATATACGTACCTAAAATAAGAAGAAAGAAAAGAAGAAGAAAAGAGATCATATGCATAGCATTTTGCGTATGTACTTGCTGTTGAGCTTGCTAGGTGATTCTGGGGCTTCTATGGGGGAGTAGACTGCCCTCTGTTGCTGCAAAAGTTAATTAAGATAGTTAAACCTATTTGTCAAGTTTTGGTTTAAGCTTATGTTTCTCATTCAATATCAAAGATATTTATACACAGATTATACTTGGGTCTCAAGTCACAGTCTTGAGCCACACGTATTCAATAACCAAAAATAACTCTAGGCTAACAATAGCCCTATTTCCTAATACCCTCCCTCAAGATGGAGCATGGAGGTCACAAATACCCATCTTGGACAAAAGAAACTTAAATTGAGTTTTTCCCAAAGACTTGGTAAAGATATCAGCCAATTGCACTGTTGTAGTAGTGTAAGAGGGTGATATAATCTTCCTTATTATGGCATCTCTGACAAGATGACAGTCCACTTCTATATGTTTTGTTCGTTCATGAAAAACTGGATTCTGAGCAATTAATATATAATGCTGACTGACTATCACAAAAGAGATTCATCCCATGTGGATGATGAACTCCTAAATCACCAAGTAATTGTTTCAGCCACTTTAATTCACACGTAACTGCCGCCATAGATCTGTATTCTGCTTCAGCTGAGGACCGTGAAATAGTATGCTGCTTCTTAGTTTTCCAAGACACCGGTGAAAACCCAAGAAGAACAAACCATCTTGTCAATGAACGTCTAGTTAACAGACAACTTGCCCAATCATAGTCACACCATCCTTTTAAACTGAGACCACTATCAGAGCGCAACGTAATTCCTTGTCCAGGATTCTTCTTCAAATATCTAACCACACGAAGAGCTGCTTCCCAATGCTCCATTCTTGGTTGTTGCATAAATTGTGAAAAAATGTGCACTGAGTAAGCAAGATCTGGTCTGGTGACTGACAAATAAATCAGACGACCAACCAGTCTCCTATATTTCTCCACATCATTTAATATCTTACCCTTTGCCAAAGCAAGACGATGATTTTCCTCCATTGGAAACTCTGCAGGTTTTGCTCCCAATAACCAAGTTTCCATGATAATATCCAATGTATACTTCCTCTGGCATATGTAGAAACCTTGTTTACTACGGGCCACCTCCAATCCTAGAAATTATTTCAATTTCTCCAAATATTTCATCTTGAAACATTGTCCCAAGTATGTTTTAAAATTATGAAGTGCAACTAAATCATTCACTGCGACAATCAAATCATCAACATAGACCAAAACGTTAAGTTTCATCTTTCCCTTTGTCATAGTAAAGAGAGAATAATCTGAATACGATTGATTAAAACCATAATTCTTCAATGCTGCTGATAATTTCGCAAACCAACACCTAGGAGCCTGTTTTAGGCCATATAATGATTTCTTCATCCTACACACCATATTAGAATTTCCCTTGGAAAATCCCGGTGGTATCTTCATATACACTTATTCCTCCAAATATCCATGAAGAAAGGCATTATGTACATCCATTTGATGTACTTCCCAATTTTTAATTGCTTTATGTGACTAGAAAAGTACGAACTGTTGTCATCTTTGCCACTGGTGCAAATGTCTCATTATAATCCAATCCTTCAACCTGATGATTCCCAAATATTACCAGTCTTGCTTTTAGATGCACCAAATTTCCATTTTCATCATACTTTTCTGTGTATATCCATTTGCTTCCTAGTGCCTTCTTACCAGGTGGTAATTCTTCTAATTCCCATGTTCCTTGTTCCTCCAGAGCTCTTATTTCTTTGGCCATGGATTTTTGCCATCCTAGATACTTCATAGCTTCTTTGAAGCTTTTAGGCTCATTTCTAGCATTTATAGCTGCAAGATATTTTCTATGAACTGCAAAGAAATGATCACAACTAACATAATATGTCAAAGGATAAGGTGTACCTGAGGTTGATGATTGTGTAGGTTGAGTGGGAGGTGGACTATTTTCTCGTACAATGTGCATCACAAAACCCTTGAGTCTACTTGAAGGAATCTTCTGACGCTTTCCTTTACCCATCTCACTGCTATTATTCTCAGCCACACCTTCAATTGTTGTGCTATTAGTATCATTCTCCTCCGGTTGTTCTTAAGTTTTTCCTTATGTCTCAGACGGTGATTCATCACTGCTAAATTGTTGCAACTCATCTTGATGAGTCTCCACAATATCTCTAGAAAACTGTTCTTCTTCTGTATCTTCATCATCACTTCAACAAACATCATTATTTGACTAAACAATCTCAGTTGAATTTCCAGCAATATTTGTCATATAAGGAAACTAATGCTCATAAAACTCCACATCCCTTGACACTAAAAATTGTTGTGTGTCTAAATCATAAACTTGCCACGCCTTTTTACCAAAGGGATAACCAAGAAATACACATCTTCTTCCTCGGCTTGCAAACTTATCCCCTTTACTACTTTGATTATATACATAACACAAGCACCCAAACACCTTCAAATGATCATTTGGAGGCTTCTTCCCAAACATGATTTCATATGGAGTTTTGTTGTTAAGAATAGGTGTTGGTGATTAATCAAATATGATGCAGTCAATGCACATTCTCCCCAAAAACGTATTGGTAAATTGGCTTGAAATCTCAAGGCTCTTGCCACATTCATTATATGTTGGTGTTTTCTCTCAACCCTCCCATTCTGTTGGGGTGTACCAACACATGATGTCTCAAATACTATCCCATTAGTCTTAAAATATCCACGCAATGTATTAAATTCAGTTCCATTATCACTTCTAACAATTTTGATTTCTTTACTAAACTGACGTTTCACAAGAGCAATGAAATTAAGAAATACCAATTCAACTTCAGTTTTACTTTTGATCAAATAAATCCACACACCTCTTAAAAAATCATCTACTATTGTCAGAAAATAATGAGCTCCACAAGAAGAAGGTGTCTTGTAAGGACCCCATAAATCCAGATGCACTAACTCAAATATACACCTGGCTTTACTCAAACTACTAGAAAAACTACTTCTACGATGTTTTGCTCGTGGACAAATATCACAAGCATTATTATTCTCTTTAAATAGCCTACTCACAACCGGTAGCTTTTGCAAAACTTTCTTCTATGTATGTCCCATTCTTTGATGCCATAGCTCATATGAGTTTCCACTAACAGCAAGAACTTTAATAGAAGGCACACCATGGAAAATATATAGTCCACCTTGTCTCTCACCCACTCCAATCACCTTCCTCCTCAACCGGTCCTGTATAAGACATAAACTGTGAGTACATTTTACAGTACATAACAACTCATCAATCATTTGTGTAACCCAAATCAAGTTACACGTTATCTGAGGTACGTAAAGAACATTATCAATTATCAAACCCCCAGGAAGAATCACAGTTCCTATTTTTTCAGAGTTTGCATATTTTCCGTCTAGCAGTCCAACTGAACATGCCTTAATATCTTTCACTTCTATCATGTCATCAATATTACAAGTGACATGATTTGTAGCCCTTGTATCCATAATCCAGGATACATTATTCTTCTTACCTTGTAGTTGGAAATTCGATTTGTTTGAGTTTAAAAACTCAAGCACCTGCTGAAGTTGTATGGCTGTCACTCCTTGCAAACCCGTTCCATCTGTTGTTGACGCCACACCAATCGACTGCTGTGTCGTTGGTATATTCAGGTTGTGTGCACGAACTGGGTTGCTGCTTCCATATACTCTACCTCCTATGCCATATGTTGAACCACCTCGACCTCTACCAGCTGTCCTGCCTCCTATGCCATAGCCTTTTCCACCACGAGGTCTGTCTCCCCACCATTCAGGAAAGCCAATTAATTGATAACAGCCTTCATCTGAGTGTCCTTCTCTATTACAGTGTTTACAGTACTTGGCAGGATCATATGTGTTGGTGGTTGGACGCTGTTCAGGTTGAATTTTAAACTCCATAACATTGTCTTGTACTTCCTTTGACAACACCGCATCACCGATTCTCAGTCGTTCTGAATTCACTATAGTTTGATATGATGCATCAATTGATGGAAGTGGATCTCTTGCCAGTATTTTTTCACGCAGTGACCCATACACACTATCCAAACCAATCAAAAAATAATGAAGATAGTCTTCTTCCCTCAAAGCTGTCACCTGACTTGCAATATTACAGGTGCAATGACCACACTTGCATTGTGGTATCTTCATATATGTCACCAGTTCACTCCACAGTTTGTTTAATCTCCCAAAATAAACTGCTACACTTTCATTTTTACCTTGTTTATATTCACTCAAAGATAATTTCATTTGACAGATTCGTGTACCACTTACCACACAATATCGCTTCTGCAAGTGTGTCCAGAGAAGAGCAGCATCATCATAATCCCCCAGTGTTGATCGTATGGAAGAATCCAGGGTGTTGTTAATCCATGAAACAATGCTTGAATGAACCGCAATCCATTCCTCCAACTGTTCAGGATATGTAGGTTCTTTTATTGTGCCATCTACGAAACCAAAATTACGCTTGGCTATTAGTGATCTTCTAATGGATCTAGCCCATTCATCATAATTAGTTCCTCTTAACACAATCAGGGTAATAAGAATACCAGGACCATCACTCGATCCCAGATGATACACCGGATTTTTCTTCGACGAATCATGTTCCAGGTCTTTTCCTTTTTCTCCAGGTTTTGAGGTTTCTTCTTCTACCATCTTTGTTTAACGAAAAGTTTGATTTTTAGGGTTTTAGGATCTTAACCAGGCTCGATGCCATGTCAAGTTTTGGTTTAAGCTTACGTTTCTCATTCAATATCAAAGATATTTATACACAGATTATACTTGGGTCTCAAGTCACAGTCTTGAGCCACACGTATTCAATAACCAAAAATAACTCTAGGCTAAGAATAGCCCTATTTCCTAATACCTATCAGTACATGTCGGTTCTAATATTGCCAGCATTCGTAATATTGAAATTCAGAGTCTAACTTTCATTTTCAAAAATGTACTCAGAGATGCAGTTGAACAAAAAAATTGTAGTTCAAATTAGGGAACTGAATAGAAATAAACCAATATGACTTGAAGCTCAAATTACGAAACTAAAGAGAACCAATATGACCTGATATATATGTAAGTGTTTCTTATCACTACTTGTTCCCTCTTCTTGGGTCATCCTCATCCGCATTTCATTTGTTGTATGCGATGCGACATTTTTGAAAGATTTGCTATTTCGCAACTTCAATTAATGAATTTCATTTTGCACACACTTTCTCTAATATGACGCGACTGTAATCGTAGTTCCTGAGTTTACTGGAGGAACCCTGCGTTTACGGCGAGTAAAACCAAGACAAAAAATAGAAAAATCAGATTGGATACATGCATAACAATCAAAATTAGGAAGGAAGTTTAAAAGATGGAAAGTCACAAAACCAAAACCATAAGGACAACAAAACGCTGTATGTGCATAAAAACAGCAAAATCAAACCATAGATTGACAATGCAAGATTACAAAAATCAGTACATCATCTAAGTTAATAATTGCTCTGGAAATTATGATTTATTTATATATAATCTTCTGTCGACATTCCTAATAATAGATGTTAGATACACTGTAATCAGCTACTATAGCAGTTTAGGTGCTAAAGAGATCTTTAAGAACAAAATTTCAAGATACTATTCCTAGTAATGAGCATACCTGCCCATATATTTGGTCAGTCCATGAATGAATAAGCAAAAACATACTCCACTATCAAGATCACTTATGCAGCCTGGCTTGATTGGGGTATACCCAGATTAATTGGGGTATACCCAATTTTAAAGGGACATTTTTTGTGGGTTTTAGGGGGGCCTAATAGGTAAGTTACAAAAATACACTTATCATTTAAAAACCTATTACCCTAAATCAGTTTTAATTTTTCTTTTCTTTTCATTTCATCTTCTTCTCTTCTTCTCCTCCACAACCCTACCCTACCGGCTCCATCACCCCCACCACCACCAAAACTCGTCGATCAATTCGTTAACATCGTCGATTCGAAAACTCCGATTAATCTTCATCAATGGATCCACCGCGGAAGAAGGAAACTCGTATGAAAGACGCTAATCGAAAACCCAATCAATACAACCCTGGAATTGCAAGTTTGGTTCAAAAGAAAGTGAAGCAAAAAAACGGTTGAAGAAGAAGAGATTGAACCCGCTGAAACACGCGAAATGTTGCGATTAAGAAAGTAAGGGCTTGTTTAAACTCACTCTAGTACTTCGATTTCATATTTGCATGTCAAATTAGGTTAGAAAATTCGAATTTGTGAATTGGCAGTTGCCACGTCGGCAATTTTTTTTTCATCGACTCTTCCGGGGTTTCATAGTTAGGGTTTGGCCGGAATGGTATAAGCTTGAAGAACCTGCAGGCTCTATGGTTTCTGTAACTGCTACTAGCAGGGCCGGAAGGTTATTCAACTAAGCACCTGCCGGCGTTATATTAGTCTTAACGGCGCCGAAATTTTATTCGTTTTTCACCCTGCCGGCTACTTTGCTTTGAATGTATCCTGATGCCTAGAATATTTTGTCCCGGAAGGGTATTTTATAAAACGATGCCGGCGCTTTGTCTCATTTTAAATGTATGGTTAATGCACCTTGCCGACCTGTTTAGTGAAAATTCCTTGTATTTACTGTGTAAATTTTTTTGTTGGCCGGAAGGGTATTTTGATGACACCCTGCTGGGTATAGCTTAGCCGGTAAGCATATTTTGGTCGACCTTTCCGGCTATGTGTCCGCGGTGGGTTTGTTTTGTAGACCACTCTGCCTTTGATTCCCATTTTGAATTATTCTTGTTCAGATTGCGAACGGCAAAGAAGAAATCTGCTCTGAAAGCAGCTCTTAGTAGTCCTCCTTCAAAACCTCCTCGTGTTGGTGATAAACTCTTGTCTTCAAAACATCTAGGGGCATATGTTGAGCGGGGAACGACAAACATCATTATAAGAAATAATCCAGAACCACCATCTGAACCCAGTGATTCAGACGACACTCCAGATGAAGACCAATCAATTCCATCTGGTAGAAGAGGTGATGATGATGATGTTGATGAAAGAATTCCGGCTGCTGGAGGAGGCAACAATGATGATGATGATGATGATGATGGTGATCAAGACATGCCACCTGTTGGAAGAGGTAATGATGATGATGATGGTAATAGAGATAAAGTTAAGAAAACCGTCGAAGAGGAAATTGTTGTAGAGGAAGAGGAAGAGGAACAAGAATAAGAAGAAGAAGGATATGGAGAACAAGTTGTTGAACCCACCGAAGCTTCAGGGTCAACTTTAACCGGAGCGAGGAAGAGGGTGATCACTAAATCACAAAATTCTCACATGCCTTCCGAACACTTGAAGGTTAAACTGAAAAAAGATGAGGACCCAAGGGGGACCCCAAGAGATGGTGGCAATGTTCTTTTTGGATACAAAGACTCATGGGCATGTACGATCCATAATACTATTGTAAGTACTCTTAATCCGTCTTTGTTCTTTATTCAAGTGTAACTATCTTAATTAAATTTGCGTCAAGTGTTTGTATATCTTTTCATTTTGTTTTTGTTTTTGGTATTTAGGATCACAAGAATGCCATCCGTCTCATGAGGCGCCAAGACTCGTGTTTAGTGGCTCATACTTGGGATCTTGACAAGGAATGTGAGGATGTGAAAGTGATTGTGAGGAACTCCGGGTTGATGCCTGCGATTGAGAGTTCGAATATTAATCTTGATAAAGTTACCGTCTCTGCATTCTATGAAAGGTTCTATGGAGAGACTGATACCATGTTATTCCCGTTCGGTGAGATGGAGATAACTCCCGATGATGCTCAACAAATTCTAGGCCTCGAGGTTGAGGGAAAAGCAGTCTGTGAGGGGATGGATAATTCGATATCTTTCGAGAAGATTTACGATTTGAGCAAGAAATTGTTCGGTTGGAATCAAGTTCGGACGGAGGCTGTTCTTGACATGAAGGATGGTCGTCTAACCAAGAAGTTTAATACGAAGAGGTTGAGGGACACATTATGGGATACACAAATAATCCTTGACGGGAAGGAATGGTGAACCGGGTGCGAATCAATCTTTGCCGTGGCGGTTTATTTGCTATACGTCCCGGGCAAATATATCTTCCCCGACAGCGATTCTGAACCAAGTGGAGGCCGGTTACTTGCAACTATTGGATCCCTTAAATAAGATGCGTGAGTATTCTTGGGGTACTGCGGTGGTCTCCTTCTTGAACAATGAGTTGACAAAATGTTCTAGAGAACTCACTAAGCAAGTTAACGGAAACACATGTCTCTTCCAGGTAATTTTTGATCTAAAACATTTATATTACCGAATATTCTCGTAAGATAAGGCTCTTACTTAACTTTTTTTTTTTTTTGCATAGGTTTGGATATATGAGCACTTCCCTTCCTTGTTCAAAGACATCTCCTATATCAAAGTGGATGAGAGTGTTGCGATTAATAGGCCAAGAGAGCAAAGGTACAGTTATAAGGGTACTCAGGATAAGGAGATGCAGCAACAGCTTACGAAACTCCGAATTGCTATCGACGAATTAATTGTGGAGGAGGTGATTTTTGATCTGTATCGGGATGCTACAAATCAAGGTTTAATCCATCCTAGAAATGAAGTTGTTGCATTATACTATGGACCCTTGATGAATGTGTTTGAAGGATATTCAATGTACGATCCACATTGGATTATGCGACAATTGGGTAACGTCCAAGAAGAACCTCATTTCGATGAAGATAAGCCGTTCTTTACTGTGAACTGGGATGAGTGCACCATGTCCCAAAAAACAATTAACGTATCTTACGCTCCACCGCCGGCTCAAGAACATTGGGACAATAGACGTGTCCGTAACATCGATGTGAGTCTTTTGGACGAGGTGACCAACGGTCATGAAGTTACTGAGAAATACATGGCGTGGTACATGGAATGGGCTCGTCCTACTGTGATTAGGAAAATGACTGCTGAAGAACTGGCTCTAAAGAAGAAGTTGGAAGTGAAAGACCCATCAATATTGCTTAAGTTCTTTGTAAGTATATTTAGAGTTGCACTTACTATTTTAAGATTGATTGCATTACCGAATCATTCTATTCATTATTTGTTGTTTAATTGAAAATAGAAGGAGCATTTGAAGACCTTTGGGAAGGTGTTGTTGTGCGCGAGAGAAAAAGGACAGCCTTTGTCGATTGAAGAGTAAAGCAAGCACATTGACTATGTCAACAGTGTTGGAAATGAGGATGCCAATGAAATGTTCAAGCAACTTGAGGCTCAAGTAAAGGCTGAACAAAAATCTAGGAGAGAAGCACAAGCCAAGATAAAGGCTGATAAAAAAGAGGACTTGTGGTGGTGAAGGTAGCAGAAGTGGTCGTGGTGGTGAAGGTAATTCTCCAAAACGGGGTCGTGCTCGTCGTGGACGTGGTCGTAGTCAATGAATGCTTTCGTAGTTCATTTCTTTATGTTATGGTGGACAAATGTTTAAGTTAATGGTGTGGACAAATGTTTTTTTAAGGTTTATGGGACGTGTTTTCATTTTGGACAAAAAGTGTTGGATTTCTAGTTGTTGAATGAATGATTTGTTTTGCTTTGTAAAATTTTAATGCATAAGCGGGAATGATTTTTAAATTTACCCTACCGCTGTCCCCAGGACTCGCATGGTGGTGAACTTGTCGAGAGTCCGACCCCGACAAAGGAAATTGTGTAGTTATCGAGCCAGCATGTACCAAAATGATAACCCTTCCTGAATTTGAATCGTAGCCGGTAAACGTATTGACCCAATATAGGTCCGGCGGTTTTGTTGAAAAACAACTTTTCTCCCGATGCCTAAAATCTTACACGACGGCATGGTAACAAATTTAAGACCTGTAGGTCTGGTTTTGACTTGTACCTCGCCGGCGGAATCAAAATTCAAATTTTTGGCAACTACAATTTCATTGATTGATTTGTACTTGAGCACTATAACGGCCAAATTTGGGCACAATCCTATAAATACACTACTTCTCTCTACAAAACAACACACAACTATTTTCATATACTCTCCAAAGCTCATATCATCATACGCTTCATATAACTCACTCAATATCTCTCTACAAACAACAATGGCATCGTTTGATTCAAATGAAGATTTGGCAATCACCAAAGCTTGGTACGGGGAAGATCGACTTAGACGTCAATCCTCCGAAAGGGAGGATTCCAAAACATTTTGGGCTAGGGTACACAACAAATTTAGCGGCGAGTTTGGGAATCCTAATGCAATAAGTATTCAACAAGTCCAAGCTAGGCACCTAGTAATCGAAAATGCGATACTTGCTTTTTTAGCTCTCCAACCTCGGATTTTTAACACTCACCCCTTCACCTTGTCCATTGCACAATTTGTAAGTAATTTTGTGGGTTTTTTTCGTACCCCATGTTGTGTTATCTTCCAACAAAACACCACTAACAAATGTAAGCTTTTTTTTATAGCACGAAGCCGTGAAAGCGTGCTACATGGAAGTAAAGGGGGAAGCATTCGCATTCGATGCAAGGTATCACTTCTTGGCCGATAGAATCCCGTTGGATAACCCGGACTACTTGGATGCGGTATCGTCTTCGTCGGAGAAAGATTGATGACTTTAGAAGTTTTTGTAAAGGTTTTGTGGGTATACCTCTATGTAAGCCCTCACGAGACTATAACTCGTCCACTAGGGTCGCCTAGGGGTTTAAAGTCTTGATGCACATGCTAAGTGCATTCGTTATTCTGTTTCAATCAATGTAGTAACCAAAATTGCACGAATAAAGTGAATTACATCTTCCATAGTTTATGTTTTCTGTTTGGCATAAGTAAAGGTTGGCAATGTTATAAATCCAAACTCGGGCCGCCAAATGTCACCACATGTAAAAAATATTTTCTTGCCGAATTTACGACCGCCGGCATTGTATGAAGATTTACCATGCCGAACGTAAAATTCTGTTCCAATATAGTCGGCGTGTTCTTCAACCGAGACAATGCCGGCATTAATAAGGTCGGCAGCTTATTCAAAGTGGAACCTGCTGGTTGAACATTGGTCGGAAGGTTATTCAAAGCAGACCTTGTCATCCATAGAATCAATGCAATGACTAATTCAAACCACTACCTTGCCGCCTTGTGCATTTTCAAAATTAAATTTTTTGATCGAAATCGAAATCATAAGACAGATGAAAGGTTTAATCTACTGATTTTCAAAATTTTAATTTAAACTCAATTAGTTAAATTAATCAGAGTTTTAGTGTTAATTAACAAAGGGCATATTAGCCATTTAGAAAATACAAGGTTAAGGGGTGGCTTGGTTTTACTTCATAATAACCTTATTTTGTCTTATTGGGTATACCCCAATTAATCTGGGTATACCCCAATCTCACCAGGTTATATAGCATATGATATCAACGAAAGTTCTCAGCCAAAGGTGATTAAATGCATAGGCAGATTCAAGACAATAGGGACAATCAGAAATATTGCAAGTTGCTTACCTAGACATGCCAACTCTTTGGGGATCATCTACACTAAAGGATTAAACTCTGTTGTCTGGCATTCTTTCTATCTTCAGATGCGCATCATCAGATAAACCATATAAAAATCGACCATGAGCATGTAAAGAAAGTGTAGACTACAAAAATTGGCAATTGGAATCTTCAGTGAATAAGGCACCATCTGCACCATATGTGCCAGCTGCATTCAAGCAATATGCAAAATTAACATCTTCAACAAAATTTGAGTACCCAAACGCACGTGCGATGCGCTTGCACATCCGTTACAAAGCTTATAAATCATTTCGTGTATTCAATAAGAATTTGATTAAACATTTCTCTAAGTACATATTCATAATTGTAATTTAATTGCTTTCTCTTACCACAACTCGTTCTCGCTTCTTGCACATTAAAGTGAGATATACAAAATTACCAAACTACGAAATTTTATAGTTTGGATGTAACACAACAAAGAACTACAACAGGTTGATGTATTATAGCCCACTTATGGCCACACTAATCTTAGTGACGGACTAAATAGTTGATTAGACACCAAATAAAAGCAAAACTAAAATTTCTTGAATTTCATTCAGTTACAACATTGCGAACACCTAAAATTAGCACCTTTCCTCTACTTATATTAGCACATGTAAAATATATACATTATAGTGTGGTGATAATGTTTTGCAGTAAAAATTAAAGTTTATGCCCCAAAATAACATAGGATGCAGGTTTCAAATAAATTTTGGAAGAACGGAATCCAAATAAAATGTGAACAGTTGAAGAAACCCTAAAGACATTTTCCTCGGCACACAAAAGATTAATTTCCCACACACCCTCTCTCTTACTGTTCAACTTAAAACCCGAACATGGCCTAAACTTTAGTTACCTAAAGCATGTAAATTGTTTGCTGCAACATTCTTTTACTATTGCTTCTGTTGCATTAATACCAACCTGCCCATTGTCACATTTATACTCATTTTATTCTATGTCACTGAAATTGTAACCTTGAAGGAAGGAGAAACAACAAGTGTATTTTTACCCCTTGATTGGGTCAAATTAACCAAATTATGGCCTCACATGTATCATGACCTCAAATTTACCAAATTTGGGATGCATTATAGAATTGGGAAGCTTACAACTTGTACTGGCTTCAATTCGTTTGCAATAGGCGAGACGACATCTTTCCTTCAATGCTTGTCTTTCGTCGAATGTCATTTTCTCTTGTTTCGCTTTATACTGAGCATTCCACAAAAGTTTTTTTTGGTCCGCATCACTCTCGATTTGCTCTCGAATTCGAGCGAGCTCCAATAATCTTGGGCTTCTACGTTGATCCATCTACAAATTAATCAAATGCGTTAACAAAATAGAAATTGATGTTTTAGGTTTGTTGCTTACTAAAACTGAAATTCTCTTTGTATGCGAATTTAAAATCGAAATAGGGAATATAATAACATTGAATTTATAACCGAAGTCACTTAGTTATTATTACAAAACTAAGATTGAAGGTTTAATTTTGAGAACAAAGGAGAAGAACTTTTTACCGAATTTGGTATTTAGGGTTGGAGGTTAGAAAATCAATTGAAAACACCAAGTCTTGGCCTACGACGCTGATCCATCTACAAACACACATCAAAAAGTTATAATTTAACTAATTAACCTATCTCCAAAATCAAATTAAAAAGTTAGAAGTGAAATTTATTGCTAACTTAAACTGAAATTACGTTTCTATGTGGACTTCGAAATTGAAATTGGGAAGATAATAAAATTGTAGCTGTAATCGAAGTTACAAAACTAAAATTGAAGATTTAATTGTGAGAAGAAAGGAGAAGAAAAGTTTACTTAATTTGGTATTTAGGGTTGCACTAAACGTAGATTTACAGGGTAGAAGAAACGAAAAGAAAGGAAGACGAAGAAGAGGGTGGTGGTGGTGGTGGTGGTGAAAGAGGATGAAATTGAAGGAGGTGGAGGGTGGTGGTGAATTTCTCCGTCTCCATGGTGGCTTTCTGCTTCGAGCTTCAGTTGAGTTGGAGACGATGATATGAAGTCTAATATCTGTGAAAACATGCATTAGTCATTTTTACCCCTATTTTTATAAATATTTACATAAGTTTTAGTCAGAATTTAAAACACGGAACGGTAGCTGAGGAATTTCATTGTCGATTGAAATTTTTGGTTACACACACCAAAACTCCCCCTTTTCTTTATTATAGTAAGATTCTTTCTGTTTTCGATCCCAGTGAGGAGTTACAGCATTAGAAATTGCTGCTATGGAGTGCAATTATCAAATTGTTGAAGTTCTTTTTCCTATGACGTCTCCCATTCCAACTTATCCTGATTGGAGCAGCACCGGAATAATGAGGCATGTAAATTTTGATGCAAACAAAATGCAGGTGTGGAGTTTATGTCATCCAAGTCCGATGGGTTTTTCAACTTTACTTTGTTTCCTTATACTCTCACGGTAACTTAGAAAATGTTTCTTCTGGCTCCTCTGTAAATGCCTACTTGCTAATATTCTCGGGAGCAGGTATAGCTCCATGAGATTGCTCATTACCATATACTAGTCGTGTTATGTTGTTATTTCCTGAACTAGTCAATCACCTGTAGAGCTTGTTGTCTAGTTTTAGGCTCGTTCACTCCGTAATGGAACCTCATTCACGCTCTATGAGATGGCTACGTATACATTGAAGGCGAATATGAAACATTTTAGTAGTTGGCTCTGGATGTCACTAAATAGCAGGTGGACCTATTTGACTCATCTAGTTATGGTGCACCAATACTGATTCCTAGCATCTCATATCTCTTACATTCACCGCTAATTCAGAATTCTGAATGTGCTGGAATCCCCAAATTTGATGTGAATTCAGAAAACACTGCATGTTTTGACAAGGTTCAACCATTTCAACCATCTTCTTATGATGATGAGGATAGTGTCGATGAAGAATTTGAAATATATAGTCATAGTGACAAGGAAATTGTTACACCAATTGAGCCTTATGATGATAATGTTGTTTCTAGTTCAAATCCTAATAATATTGATAATTATTCACCTATTCAAAAGGATGAGGATTTGACTAGAGATACCATAATTTTAGATGGTGTAGTATATCATTGTGATTACTTAAGCCGAGAGATGGATTAGAGAAAAGAGTTTATCCCGAGACTAATGTTTTAGAGTCTAGTGATTCGAAACAATAGTCCCTTCTGAGGATTATAGAAATGTAGAACCACACAATTACAACCTAGAAGAAATAAAAGACCATTTTCCTAAATCTGATAATTTAGAAATTAAGGAAATTGTGACTAGTTTATCCAAGGATATTGCGAACTCTAAGTTTAGGGGTGAAAAAAATTTCCCCGTGGTTTACCCTTGACTCTTACAAAGGTCCCTAATTTGGGACTTAATGTATGTGCCTCTACCATCTTAAGAGACTATCTTCATGCACATTTTCCTGAACCTAGTTATGTTCAAAAAGAAACTCAGTTGATAAAAATCCATCCTCTGGTTGATGCGGTTAATCCGGTCCATGATACCATAATTGATTTTGTTGTCCCACCAAAATTTTATTTAACAAATGTCGGAGTATCTCAATTTCAAATGTGTCATTATATAGTTTTTAGAAATAAACCTAATTATTTTAGGAAATTAGAATTGTCGACACATTTCCTTAAGAATGACCACCACTTTCATTATGGTCAACTTTGTGAGTCAAATCTGATTGACTTTGAGGATCCACAATTATTCAGGTTATTATTATGTGCTTCTAAGTTTTTATTTGAGTTTTTCCAGACTCTACAACCTGACCCTCCGGATCCTACCAATGAGGAAACCTGGCCCATGAAAATATTTTATCCAGACCCTTTCATAGAACCTGAGCCCGAACCACAACTAGATGTAGTTGTCTTAAAAAGGAAACAAGATAAGGGTGTGCGTTATTTGATCATTTTCTTGGCATTCCTTTTATTTGTGGTAGCTTTATTCAGTTTTGATGACCCACATAGGTTCCGACTATTGATATATGATTTTATGTGGTGACTAATTTTACCAGCGTCTGGCTGAAGACATTAAACTTAGCGCTAATGGGAGGCAACCCACACATGGTGATATTAAGGTCCCTCTGGAGGATCCTGCTGTTGTTGTATATTGTTTTTATTTTTGTTTTATTTTCTTTCTTTCTTACTCCCATGGAAAGATTGTTACGCTTCATCCAGGTACTATCTTTCTGACTTACCTCTTTATTCCTCTTGTTACTTATATTTTTGGTAGTGCACTTTAATTTGAAACATTGAGGACAATGTTAGGTTTAAGTTTGGGGGTAAGGGAAAAACTTTTAGTTAGTTTTTAATATAAAAAATTAAAAAAAATTAAAACTTAAGAGCCTAGAAATTTGTGCCAATTTAGGATGACACTAACCATTCTAAGTGGATGGAAACATCTTGGTTGTAAGAGTTAAGGAACCCAATAATAGAGTCTATTCATGAAAAGACAGAGTTCAGGTGTTACAATGGAATCATCACACTACATTCTGTTTTTATTTTATTTTATTTGAAATTATATGTTTCTTAAGTGATTTGGTGGGGCCCAACACATCGAATTTTTACCAATGCCGGGATGTAATAGAGTGATTGAGTTACTAAATAATAAATAGACCAGACCAATCAGGCCAAACGGAATAAAGTTAAAAAAAAACACTTGGGAATAGCAATATGTGTGTGTTTTCCCTGTCTCTGTCGCCTAAACAAGCGTGGAACGCAGGATCCATGGGAACTATCATGTAATCTGCTGACAAGAATCATGCGCTTAGATCCAAAAGATCAAATCATGTAGTTAATTGAAAAAAAAAATGATGATGAAAAGTGAAAAGTTTATTATTGTGCAATAAAATTATCAACCGCTGGTTCCCTTGTATATGCCAGTGAGTTGATCTAGATTTAGGATTATCGACTGCTGCTTTCCTTGTATATGCCAAGCTGTGTTGATATTAGTCCAGACCAGTATCTCAATCCATTAGGATTCATAGGTTCATCTTGGCAGAGGCCTTCAGACAGATATGGGAAACACCGTTGACCTTAGACAACATTGTTTTGAACTATCTATCTCTATAATCCATCTTCTTAATCTATTCATTTGTGTGATTCCGATTACTGATGTCCATAGTGCGACTTTCTGAATAGAACTCTGTCACTTATATATATGAATATGACTCGCATCCGAGTACTTCCTTTTGTAATCAATGAAAGTAGGCCAACCAAGGAGACTCTTTAGTGTCATTCCTGAGTTATTCACAGATAGCTAGAGTTTGGAATAAAAGGTTTTGTAGATACACCTATGGTAAACCTTGCCGAGACTATAACTCGTCCACTAGGGCCACCTAGGGGTTTAAAGGCTTGTTATACGTGCTAAGTGTTACCGTATCCTCGACGAGATGGAGTTGTATGTTTTCAAATTATTTTAGTTTGATTTGCTCGAGGACTAGCAAAGTCTAAGTGTGGGGGAATTTGATAGGTGTCTAAAACACCTTGATATTTATCTATTGTTTATGCTTTCTTGGCTATGTTTTCTTGTAAATTATGTATTTTATGTTTGATTTTGAGTTTTAGGTACTTTGGAGCAAAAGAAGAAGAAACGTCGCTTAAAAGGGCTAAAGTGTCATTTCATGTGCAACTACTATTGGAGGAGAATTATCTCTCATTATTTACTTTTATTTCTTCATCTCTATCTGAAAGGCATGTCGGCTTTAGTGATGCAAATTATGTTTGAAAAGAATGACAGCCTTAGTGATGTATAAATATTGAAGAAAAGAAGTGGATATGAGAGGTAAGAGATGGATGCTCGAGAAACTACTAAAAGCACCCAGAAAAGTGTTAAAGGCACCCCCAGAAATGTCCCGGAAGAGTCGATAAAGTCACCTAGGAGTTTTTCACTATCTACAGCCCAAAATTCATTTTTGCACCCCACAAAGTGCTATTCGCACCCCTAGGAAATGCTAAATGTACCCCTGATTGCTAAAGGCACACCGCTGTTGGATAAGGGGAAAGTCATCTTCTCAATTTGAATTTCGAATTTTGGCGGGAAAAGAAGAACATAATTAGGGTTGAAGATTTGAAGGGGTTATACTGAGATTCAATTGATGAAACTTTGTGGGCTTGCTCCCTTGAGCTTAACAGGGATGGTAATGGTCTTGGTTTTGATCAGAATTGGCTAGATAATCGACAGATGAAGAATCAGAGATCACGGATTTTGGTGGGAAAATTGTTCTTCACGAACCAGAATTAGGGTTTGTGATTTGAACGAGCTATAATGAGACTAAAGAGCTAAAATCAAATGGGTATCTTACTTTTGGTCTAACAGGGCTGGTAATGGGTTTTTTTTTGGTTATATTTGGCTGGAATTACAAACTCTAAGCAATTATGATTCTCGGGTTTATTTTTCACCGAAATGTTATGTTAGTGATTTGGACGAGTTTCTGTTGGATTCTCTCATGGTTTTGGGTTGGTTTGAGTCTGTTATGACTTAACAGGACTGGTAAACGAGTTGGAATCGAGAAAATAGGGAAGTTGACGTGGATTTGAATACACAGGGAAGGTGAAATATTCACGGGACTTTTGGTTTCATTTGTGGAAGGTACGTGCTAATATTGGAAGGGTATACACTCTGCAAGATTTACTTCTACCTTTAGAAGAAGTTTCAACAAAACAGAAGACGTGTAGAAGATTGGAAGGAAGATAATCCCGTAACTTGAAGAGAAAAAGACGTAGCTTTCCGTGAAGGAAAATAAGAGATTCCTCGAGATATTATTGGTCTTATTGTGTATATATAGGCTATTGGGAGGTTAAGGAAGGGGACGCTTACTTTGGAGAATAAACCTAGGCTTAGAAATCGAAAAAAATCACAAGTTTTAGAGAAGTTCACCTGCTGCTGCTAATACTCATGAACACGAAGAACAGACTAGCAGAAACAGTCGCAGAAGAGTATCGTTTTTCAACAGCAGAAGATTTGTGTCGTTTATCAAAGACAAAAGCTGTGTATCATTTGCAGAATCATTGTAAGCTTATTTATATATTTTGAATACAATGATTAATGAAATTTTCTCCAACTTTCGATCCATGAGTAGCTAGATTTCTTTTCTAGGGTTTTGGAAGAAGCTATTTTTGATGAGTAATATTTATTAATTATTTTCTTTGACAATAAATACTCCAATATTGTGTTTTTAAATTATTAAAAATTCTATCTTCTTTGTATGCTTCATAAAAATTGTTTTGGGTAGTTTCTACCCTTTCTTTTATAAGCAAAGGAGGATTAGGCCTTAGAATAGCGACGAAAGTCATAAAAAGAGATTGTATTGTCATATCTTCCAAAGCATGAGATTGGGTTCGAAATTGTTTTGAGTAAACTGGAGTATTTTGTCAACGAAATTGTTATTGATTTTACTATTATTAGAGGTAGTGGAATCCAAAACCCTAAAATTTTCTCTCCTTGGTAAACAAAAATCTATATTAATTAATTTGTCTTATTATTTTTCTTTTAGTAATCAAAAACCCAATCTTCAAAAAAGTCCGAGTGAACGACAACCTTCTTACCACTATCAAATCTACATCAGCAACCAAAGAAAATTTTAAATCTAGATCCAAAAAAAGAAAAAACCTAATTTCTTCAATCAATCATTAACCAAATCAATGGTAAGTAGTAGTAACTCAAGTTAATACATTCAACAACCTTCAATACCACTTTTTTATGGAGAAAATTATGATTTTTGGGCCATCAAAATGAAGACCTTGTTCATGTCTCAAGATGTGTGGGAGATTGTTCAATATGGGTATGATGAAATTGAAGATACATCAAATCTAGAACAACCCAAAAAAGATGTACTTAAGTAGAGTAGGAAGAAGAATGATAAAGAATCCATGTACATCCAACAAGGAGTTAGAGACACTATTCTACCAAGAGTAATTCATTTTCCTAAAGCTAAAGAAGCTGGGATATTCTTCAAAAGGAGTATGGAGGTAATAAGAAGGCAAGAGAATTAAAATTACAATCATATAGAAGAGATTTTGAAAATCTAAAAATGAATGTGTGAATGAGTTTTCTTCAAGAGTTGTTGAAATTGTTAATAATATGTTGATGTGTGGTGAGAAGATGGAATAAAGAAGAATTTGTGAGAAGATATTGATTTGTTTTCCCGTAAAATTTGAACCCATTGTGGCGGTTTTAGAGGAGACAAAGGATTTTTCTACATTGAAGTCACAAGAATTATGGGCTTCTTTGAAGGTGTATGAACAAAGGGTGTCGAGGCATTCAGAAAATTCAATTGAAAGTGCATTTCAATCAAAATTGGGCTTGAACTCAAAAAATTCAGCAAAAATAAAAAATGAGTACAAGGGTGAATCAACATCAAAATTCAAAGGAAATGGAAAATGGAAGAAAGGAGGAGCTAACTCCAACAACTACACAAAGAGTGATACTTCTCAAGTACCAAGGTGCAATTTTTGCAACAAAAATGGTCATTTGGAGAAGAATTGTTGGAACAAAGGAAAACCCCAATGTCATCATTACAAGAAGTATGGACATTTGGAGAAGGATTGTAGGTACAAAGGTGAAGAACAAGCTGGTAGAGCCGAAGAGAAAGAAGAAAAACAAAATTTGTTTTATGCTTGTCAAAGTGCTATGGAGACTTCCAAAAGTGAAGTGTGGTTTGTAGATAGTGGTTGTACAACTCATATGTCCGGTGTAAAGAGCTTGTTTGTTGACGTGGATACATCCATAAACTCTCTAGTGAAAATGGGTGATGGAAACATGGTTCAAGCTAACAGAAGAGGTACAATTTGAGTGCAAACTATCAATGGAGAAAAACACATTAGAGATGTGTTATATGTTCCGGATTTGGCACAAAATTTGCTTAGTGTTGGGAAACTTGTGGATCTTGGTTATGCTGTCCATTTTGAAGATAGATATTGCACCATTTATGACAAGAAGAACAACAACAAGAGACAAGTCATGAAGAGTATCAAGATGGAGAAAAATAGAAGCTTTCCAATTATCTTTGTAAAAGAGAAGAATGTTGCATTGAGGATGGAAACCATTGATGAAACATGGTTATGGCATAAAATACTTGGGAATTTGAATTTCAATAGTCTCAAGGTACTTTCCAACAAGAACATGGTGCAAGGACTTCCACAATATATCAACCACAAGGATGGAGTATGTGAAGGGTGTGCACTTGGGAAACAACATCGCCAACCATTCCCAAAAGGTGTAGCATGGAGAGCAAATGAACTTCTTGGTTTGGTACATACCGATATGTGTGGACCAATGAAGACACCAACTCATGGAGGTAATATATACTTTATCTTATTTATTGATGATTTTAGTCGTATGACTTGGGTTTACTTCATGTGACAAAAATCCGAAGTTTTTAGCATCTTCAAGAAGTTCAAGAGCCTTTTTGAAAAGCAAAGTGGTCACTACATCAAAGTTTTGAGAAGTGACAGAGGCAAAGAGTACAATAACAAAGAGTTTGATAAATTTTGTGAAGATGAAGGCTTGGAAAGGCAACTAACCGTGGGTTATACTCCTCAACAAAATAGTGTTTCCGAGAGAAAGAATCAAACCGTTATGGATATGGCGAAGTCCATGCTTCATGAGAAGGGTATGCCTAAAGTGTTTTGGGCCGAATCCGTCAACGTCTCCGTTTACTTGATGAATAGTTGTCCAACAAAATCCGTATGGGATAAAACTCTTTTTGAAGCATGGAGTGGGAGAAAGCCATCGGTAAGACATCTCAAAGTTTTTGGTAGTGTGTGTTATTCTCAAATTCCTAAAGTGAAGAGAATAAAGCTTGATGAATCAATTGAGAAATGCGTATTTCTCGGCTATAGCCTCCAATCAAAAGGTTATAGGTTGTTTAGCTTGAAGAACAACACAATGATTACAAGTCGTGATGTCTTGTTTGATGAAGGAACTTCATGGAATTTGGAAGAAGGTAAAATTGAGAAGTGAACCATTATTGTTGATGAAGAGCAAGAAAATTCAGCAAAAAATGAAGTTGAAGAAGGTGAAGAAAATGAGGAAGAACTACCTCAAACACCTCCAAATACAAGACAAGGAGCATCTCCAAGTATGTCTCCAAGTACTAGTGCATCAACATCACCACCACCTCGACCAAATAAGATGCAAAGGTTGAGTGAAGTGTATGAAAGATGTAACTTTTGTATGGTGGAACCGGAAAATTTTGAAGAAGCATCAAAAGAACCGGTTTGGATAAAAGCAATGGAAGAAGAAGTTTTTGGCATTGACGAGAACAATACATGGGAGAAAGTAGCAAGACCAAGTGACAAAGAAGTTATTGGTGTGAAGTGGATCTACAAGGTGAAGTAAAATGCGGATGGATCAGTTCAAAGGCACAAAGAAAGGTTGGTGGCAAATGGATATTCACAACAACCCGGCATCGACTACAATGATACTTTTGCGTCGGTTGCTCGTCTTAACACCATTAGAGCCGTGATTGCTATGGATTTCCAAAAAGGTTGGTTACTTTATCAACTTGATGTCAAATCAGCATTTTTGAATGGAGAACTCCATGAAGAGGTCTATGTAGAACAACCACATGTTTTTGCGGCGGAAGGAGAAGAAGACAAAGTTTACAAGTTGAAGAAAGCTTTGTATGGCCTCAAGAAAGCACCAAGAGCTTGGTATAGTGAGATAAATGGATACTTCAAAAGGAAAAACTTCAACAAAAGAAAGAGTGAGCCTACACTATATGTGAAGACAAAAGGTACGTCTATTCTCATCGTTTCCTTGTATGTTGATGATCTTATCTTTACGGGTAATGATGTTCATATGATTGAACAATTCAAGAGAGAAATGATGATAAAATATGAGATGATTGAC
The DNA here is from genome assembly GCA_023529315.1 of Papaver bracteatum. Taxonomy (NCBI): domain Eukaryota; kingdom Viridiplantae; phylum Streptophyta; class Magnoliopsida; order Ranunculales; family Papaveraceae; genus Papaver; species Papaver bracteatum. Next base: position 841,908 of record JAJJWX010000457.1, on the reverse strand, counting down.
ATGGGTTTTCTCAAGTACTTCCTTGGTATTTAAGTTCACCAAATTGAAGATGGAGTGTTCATTTCTCAAAGCAAGTATTCTGAAAAGGTGTTGAAGAAATTTGGTATGCTTGGTTGTAACCCTACATCAACACCACTTGTAGTGAATGAGAAAGTCAAGAAAGATGATGGAGGAATAAAGGTTGATGAGACTTACTATAGAGGTCTTATTAGAAACTTGTTGTATCTTACACATACAAGACCCGACATCATGTTTGCTTCAAGTATGTTTTCTAGGTTCATGAGTTCACCTAGTCATCTACATCTTGGCGCGGCAAAGAGTTTGTTGAGGTACATACAAGGAACAATGAATATTGAAATCATGTATTCTAGAAATTTGGATGTCAACTTAGTTGGCTATTGTGATAGCGACTTGGGAGGATGTATTGATGACATGAAGAGTACATCGGGGTATGCTTTTTCTCTTAGTTCGGGTATATTTACATGGGCATCGAAGAAGCAAAAAACTGTAGCTCAATCCACAGCGGAAGCGGAGTAAATTTCAGCATCAATAGCTACATCTCATTTTGTATGGCTAAGAAGAATCATGGAAGACATTCAAGAGAAGCAAGAAGAAAGCACCGTAATCTTTTGTAACAACAAATCGGCAATTGCTATGTCCAATCGGTTGAGCATTGTAGAGCAAGGCACATCAAACTCAAGTACCATTTCATTCGAGAAGTGGTTGAATATAGTGAAATAGAACTCAAGTATTGCAAGACGGAAGACTAATTGGCGGACATATTCACCAAGGAACTTCCCAAAGGAAAATTTCAACATTTCCGTGAACTACTAGGAGTAAAAGAACATCACATTAAGGAGGAGATTGTTGAGTAATGTAATGTAATGTTTAGAGTGTATTAGGAGTGTCAACTTTATATTTAGTTGTGTGTGTGTAGACTAAACATGTGGGTGTAGGACATCCATAAGTCAAAAAGAGAAGAGTTAGTATTATCTCTTCAATTAATGAAATTAGAGAGAGTGAGAAGAACCATATGAGTTCCCACTTCTCCTTCAACAAAATACATCACAATCAACTCATTTAATCACCCAAAAATCTAACAATATGAAGGAGAAGTTTCACCAGGCAAAATCAAAAGGAAAAGAAGAATTTCAGGGAGAGTAGTATCTTATGGCAAAGGATTGGTTCGTAGAGGTAGTTTCTAATCGATGAAAATCTTTTCGCTTTTGCATGTTGTTGAACAAGACTCTATATAGCTTATAAGTGATGTTACAGGAGGTTATTTGGCATTCAAACCATGAGGTAATTTAGACATTTTTTTCTTTTGTACCTATAAATTCTTGGATCAAGACTACGGAGTGAGTTAGTAACCCAAACTTTATCAGTCTTAGTGGCACATATGTTAGTTAGTGTAAATCAGCAATAATAACGTGTTAGATTAACCAATACTATCATTTGATTAACGTATTAGATTAACGCAGAATGAGTTCAACATGGTTATTTAATTCTTCTTTTCCATGAAGTATTAATTCTTCTATTGGCAGATAGGTAACCTTGTTTTCAACACTGAAGTGTTTTCACATTCACTTAAAATGATCATGTAGGGAGATTACAGTTTCTTTTATATGTATCTTCCTTTGGAAGTGTTGATTCTTATTCATCATTCTTTCTATGTTCTCAAATCTTGCAATGAAAACATAAACTTATTATGGTGTGCGGTGTGCATTTTTAGTTCTTTTGATTAATTTTGGCATCTAAACATATTTGGTTCTGGTTTTCTGGTAGCGCATGGACCTATAGGAAGTAATATATGCCAAGGTATCACTATAATAGTATTTGCAAATTTATCAGCTGTATTACAAATTTTGTAGCCTAGCTCTTTATTTCGATCTTTTGATTGATTTTGGCATCTAAATATATTTGGTTTTGGTTTACTCGTAGCGCATGGACCTGTAGGATGTAACACATGTCTTGATTTCACTATAGTAGCATTAGCAAACTTATCAGTTGTATTACAAGTTGCTGTACTAGCTCTTTATTCCGATGATCACAGATACTTATGATAAACTGATTCAACAACATTAACATATTTCCTTTGCATCTTATGTGGAATACTGGATTACTTTAATGATTCTGTCTTTTTTGCTATGGAATTAGACCATGGCCATTTTTCCAGAAGATGCGGCTATACTATCCAACATGAGTGTCTGTTATGCGCGTCTGGATAACGGAATCAAGGCGCTTGACTATGCCACTAAATGCATGCGTGAAAGGCCTGAGTGGCCGAAGGCATACTATAGGATGAGTGTCATGCTGAATATACAGAAAGTATGCATCTCCCCCTCCATTTCCTTACATTACAATAAGTGTTATCCCTTCTTAACTTCTAGCTGCATTTTTTGTCACAGAGGTACGGTGATGCAACAGATTCCTTCAACAAGGGTTTGAAGCTTGATCCAAAAAAACAAAGATCTTAAAGATGCGTACATGTAAAGTTCTTATACCTTCATTTTCAACATCAGGAACCCTGATTTGGTATTTTCCAGCTTTACTGATCCAGTTTGTTTCTTCATACTGATATTGATTCGTATCTTTAACAGGAAAGTTGTTGAAGCTATATTGAACTCTCTCCAAGTGTAGGAAGAATGCTGAGTAATCATGAGGAGATGAAAACATTAAGATCTTTTATCTCTTCTTTTTTGCCTTTTTCTCTTCTTATGTGCTCGTGAGCAATTCAAGTTGAAGTTGGAACTACTTATCTCGTTTGGATATTCTTGGTACTTCACACATTTGTCAGTATAAAATATATGCTAAGCTGGATAAAAGTAGGATCATTAAAACAAAGTATGATGAGCCTTCAGTGTGTGAAATTCAAAAGACCAAAATACTTTTTATGTTTATTAACACTAGTATAGCACGCACACGCGATGCGCCTGCCATTCCGTTCGTTTCGTAAAATAAATAAAAAAATCGTGCAGTAGTTAAGGTCAAAATCAACACTCGGTTAATGGTCAAAATCAACGATCAACGCCAAGTGATGAAAACTCATTTCAAACTATTCTGCAAAAAAGTAATTTCAACTAAACTCGAAATTGTCATTTAATAATTTTTCAATCATATAATTCTTTTACATCAAGAATTTGTATTCTTAACTCCAAGACAGAAAGACTTCTTTATACACAACATTTTTGGTGCACGTTTCCTTCTTCTTTACAACGATGGTAACTAATACTTTCATGTTTTTACTGGATATCCTCATCATACAATTAACCATGGTTGAACACATGTTTGGGGAAAAAACTATATTTTCGTTTGTTTTCCCTTCCACCTTGTTGACTCATTTTACTCGTTCCCTTTCTCTACGATAGAATGTTGTTAAGTACTCCTAAGTCCTACCATACCGTTCCAAAACCTGATGATGAATAATTTAAATTAGATTAGACACTGTTGCCGTCAATTTTTTAATGAAGAGAAAGTGTCCAGGTAAGTACAAATTAACTTTCAAAAATGAATGCATGGATGTGCTGGCAGCCCGGCACGTCATAAGTCTAACCCTCTACTAAAGGGAACACGTGTCAACACATGATCTCCGTCAAAATGTCTTTCAGTTTCCGATCAGCCTTCTTTTCTCTCTTCAGTGGGTCACAATACACATAAATTGTGGCCTTCATCATCACTACCTCTTCATAAGGTCATCTCTCTCAGCCTAATTGATGACTAATTCCATACAATTGTTTCTTAGAAGAAGTATTTGGATACCATTGGTTGACAACCTAATTCTAATTTTCGGGTTTCTAGTCATTTCTTTTGATCAGTATATATATTTTTGAATGATAAGAATTTTCTATTGAATGAGGTGCACTAATAATGGGAGTTTGGGAATCATAGTGGTGTAATCTCTGTTCCGGATTTGAATTTTCGTCCCAAATGTAGTAGCAAATCTATGTCTTTTTCTGCGTTCATTTCAAAATCAAAAATGTAAATGTCAAACTAAGTATCTCAATTTATGATGTTATTTTAATTGTGTTGTCTATTGATTTCAGGTTTGTATCTAAAAAGATTAATGCGTTTGTGTAGCGGAAAAGAAGAAGAGAGACGATAAAGAGGGAATAAAAAGAAACAAAAATGTTCGTCGGCAATGTTGATTTTACCTTTGAAAGAAAGGAGGGAGGAATTGATTTTATCTATGACAGGAAAGGGATCATCTCTGTTTTTCTGTGTTCTGATTTTACTTGAGAGAGAGACTAAAAACGAAGAAGATGAGATCGATTAAAACGAAGATAATGTGAAATAAACTGGGAAACAAAAATATTCATGCGCAAAATTATCCTCGGCGGGATTCGATCTTTGAACCTTTGCTTGTCTATTTGACAGATATAGCCATTATAATTTTTCTTTGTAAAAGTGGTGGACGTGGGATAACTTAGATTCGATGGGGTATTTTAGTCATGTGAAAAAGCTTCACCAAAAAGAAGGCTTCACCAAACAATTACCTCTTTTCTTTATATAAGATAAGATAAGATAACCATTGGCCTGAGAGGTGGCATCATTTGAGTTTTGAAAAGTCATCTCTGTATATTCCTAGGCCTGAGAGTTGGGTGCCACCGAGTGACATGTTGAACGGTTATGAAATCTTATAGTGCGGATGATATGAAACCTGGTGTGCAAATCTGGCTGTTCGCAGTACCGGTACCTTTCTAACCAAATATCAGAATTTGAAGGTGGTTTGACCCAAATATCCCCTTCTAAGAATTTGAAGGTGGATTTGTAGGCATTTTACTGTTTTTGCAATTTTGAGAATAAGAACAAAGATGGTTAAAGATAATTGGTTGTTATTTTACTGTTGGTTGCGACAATGTTAAAGAAGAGCTTCTCAAAATTCAAAAGCATTCCTTCACAAAGGATTTTTTTCTTTCTAGTCTTACTTACTGGTCAACTGATGTTTTGTAAAACTTGTAAAATGTAAAGCTGCTCTCATGTCTCTATTCCATCAGTTTCTGGCTTTGCTCGGTAGTCTTTCTTCCAGAACTCTCAATTTGGAACTTTTGAATGCGAGACATTTTGAGTCTCATGAACCAGAACACCCTCTGAATCTCATTCACATTTCTCTCGACAACAAGCAGCACATCAAGGACCAACCTATCCCTCCATTGGACTTCACTGAGTCGATCAAATGCATAAGAAATAATGAAAAAGTGTACTTGACATAGAACATCAATCAGTCAGTTGAGCAGAATAATGAAAATACAACATAAGAAATCCTACTTATCAAATGGGAATAATGTCCACATCGCTGCAACTTACAAATTCGAAATACCACACGATTCAGGTCTAACTAAAAGTACTCTACCAGGTATGTGAATCAGTAACATATCCTCCCAGATAGTTGTATGTTCCACTTTCTCCCCAAGTTGCTCCATCATAAGGTACTGAACAGATACAACCATCGCTTCTTAAAAGTAAAAGTGCTGCAGAACAAAGAAACTCCGCTCATTAATAAATTGAAACAGAAATAGGAGAGTCCCATAAACCAGCAGTAGATCAATTCAAAATTCTATAATAGGTTTAATTTGATAAAGTATAATAATATCAATGACAGTGTAGTGGAGGCCAAGCGATGCGCGCAAACTTAATAAGAACAATCAGTTTGCTTCTAGAAAATAAAACCCTCTAAAATGTTGCCGCGAGATTGTTACAGGAACAATAACGAGAACCAAATTATTTAGTTCGCATAACAAAGCAAAACGAAAATTATCAAAATATACAAGTGCGTTGTCAATCCCATATGAAACCCTACAATAGTTCTAGTATGAAAATGAAATAAACAATATCACATACCAGTGAGCTAAGGTTATGTGCAGATTAAGAGAAAACCGAAAATTTGTTCTACACAGATTTTACATACAAGTATAGACAGCAACACGAATTAAATCGTGAAATAAAAGAAACTAAGGAAATTACAAATATATTGATGTGCATCTCACCTAGTATATTCGATCAAGTGGATAACTATTTAATGTAAAGCCTACAAGTGGTTTGCCCAATAAGTAAGATTTCATTATCAACTAATTGTAGAATTGAACTATTAATGGTAAATTATTATTAACTTGATGAAAAACGTCAGATACATTACCTTACCAACGACATCATCATAGAGGATATCGGAGAGTCTCTCATTCCTACAAATTTCTGCAAACTTCATATCTTCCTTGTCTACACTGAGCTTAGAAAGAAACTCCGCAGCTTTGTTACGTGGGCTTGATACAGGTTGCACCGCAAAGTATTTCACAACACCATGAACGGAAAGTCGGTTGAGATAAGACATAATCTCTAAAGTGAGACGATATATCTTCTCAATATCACCATCTTCTGGAAAACATAACGACTCCACGGAGCTTTTTCTCAAAGACACTGAACCTCTATAGTAAGGATTCCAGATACTCGAGATAAAAGTGTACATATGGACCGTAGGAACGTATAAGAAAAATTGTGACAAACTATACTTAGCAGCAATTTTGGCAGCGAGTGCCACCCCATTTAACCAGGTGTAAAATTCAGAAACACTGTCTTCATGAGAGAGAGATCCGCAGCTAGCAACTATCGGATGCTTTCTGGAATCACGTAAGATAGCCCCATATCCTTCACCATTGGAACCATAGATATGAATCGCACTTCTTCGGATTGTACCTTGGACCTAATTGCAGCATCATCCTCAAGACCCCAAATCTTTCGTCCTCTCTCAATCCAATCATGCTTTGATAGAGGAGAAACGTAGCCAACTTCTAGTTCCACTTTGCTGATAAAAAAACTAAGTTATAATAAGCAGCAGTAGTAACTTTGGCTATCTGATAAGAAAAATCAGAGAATAAGCAAAATCAAACTTTATGGATTGGCATGCATCAAGGTGGGAAACAAAGATTATGTAACGTAACTTTGGCTTGTTAGTGTCTTATATACAATCTCTGTTGATCAAGAAGCAAAAAAAAAAAAAAGAACTACTAATGACACACTCATTATCGCTTAAATTTTTACCTATCTTCTTCTTCAAATAGTTGGGAAGCTAGTTCATCATAACTAGGTAGCTCCTTAGATTTTGTTAAAGCCTCTTCCATGTGCACACAGATTATTAAGTTAAAACTTGAATATTACGCTAGAACAAACTATATATTTATAGTGAAGAGTAATAAATTAATTCCAAAATAACTAAGATTCCTAATTGGTGTCGGTATCCTAACACCAAGTTGTGAATCGGTGCTCCTTAGTCGTCATTGTAATTTCCTGTATGTAGAAATTGACATTTAGTCCCAGATCTGTTGGGCTTTCGACGTTTTAGTCCTCTCATCAAAAGCCCGGTACTAGTTGGCCGACCCAAGGAGGCCTTCTATGTGACGACAAATCTGCACTTTGTCAGTCGCAAAGTTTGTGCAGCGAAAATAAAATAAAATTTCAATTTCATGAATTAGAGATTCCAATCGGCATAATCAAACAAATTGATAGCAAATTTCATTCATATACAAGAAAACAGATAGATTTCCTGTTAAACATTTTTTTAAAAACTGAATAAATCGATCAGATGATTCGGATTCTGATCAACTCTGAAAAAACAGAGTTCATGAACTGTCGGGTCAAGAATACAAACAAATTTCTGGGTCGGGTAAACCCATACCCACAAAAAAAAAAACAGATGAATAACAGAGCAAATTTGATCTAAATTTGCCACAATTTTTTCAATTAACATCGAATTCTTCTCAATACTCAATACAATGACGATGATTAACATTCACCCATTTAAAAAATTGATCAAATGTAGAAATAAAGTTTCAGATTTACATTATCAGAGAATCGATATACAAAAAGAAAAAAAAGGTCCGCAATCAATTAATGTTGAAAAAATATGAAACTTAACTTGCAAAACATTCAACACTAGATAACTGCATCAATACGACCTCCATTAAAATTTATTCGATGTAGATAGGAACTTCTGTGGATAACTTTCTTCTTCTTGTCAAACAATTAAGACAAAACCCATATGAGATTTTGTTCGATTTATGGTTTCTGTTGTTTTTGTGGCTAAAGAAAGATAAAAATGAGATCACCTTCCAACTAAGAAAAAAAAACGAAAGCAACGGAGAAGTTAACAAGAAAATAAAATGTATGCTAGAAGGATTTTTCTATACGATTTGTATGACTATATCGTAACGAAATTGCCCTTAGTTCCATGGGAATAACACGTGTCACCAAAGTTGCCAGCTATGCATGATCCTATTTTTAATATCGGTGAACTTGGCACAGAAATATAAAGTATTTTGGATTTCTCCGTCGGCCTCCCCACCGCATGCGGTCATCTAGTTAGTCCAAAGATTCCTGGTTCGACAGTTTAGTCCAAATTCCAGCCGATCTCATTACCTTAATCACCCTTTTTAGGTTTCTGTATTCATTTCATGTACTTTCGGAAAGAAACTGAAACAAAGGCTATTTGCAGATAGGATATATTAATGAAACAAAACGAAATCTCTTAACCTTTGTTCAATGGTGGCGGTAGAAATAGAAGGGAATAAAGTAGAAACAAGTATATGAGCATCATCATTTTTTGATGCGGTAAACTTAAATATCACGATTGTTACGCATATTTAAATCGTCAACAACTTCACGATCTCCAACTTCAAATTCGACCGAAATCTCATTATTTAAATCGTCTTGAAGCTCAGCATATTGATCTCAGTTCTAGAGGTAATAATCAAATTGACTTTTGTTTTTAACATCACTACCTAAATGGCTAAACCTAATTTCAATTTTTCCGTCAAATTAGAATTCCTTTTGCTTATTTTTTGAGGTTTTGTATTAGCTTTAGGTGATTTTACTTACTCTACACTAATTTCATTGTGGATTTCCCTTTTTTATCTTCAATTTTTTGTTGAACTACGGTTTTGAACATTTGATGGTTTAATATCTTATCCTTCGATTATTACTGAATCATGTGTGATTATTAAGTTTAGAGTATTAATATGGGACATTGTGGGTTTTGATTTTATTAAAAGAAGAGAGATCTTAGAATTTCATGAGTATGGTAGGGTTTTAGTGTATCGGGAATGAAATTTGGGCTTATGATGTGTGTGTATCTACGACAGTGAGGATGCTCAAAGAATAATTATGGTTCCTTCAGGAGACTGAATCTTATGTCGGATAAGGGGTGAAAGTTATGAGAATCAGATAATTAGAAGTTAATAGCATCTGAAGTCATTTTCCCTTTTTAGCTTGAAGATGTTAAAACTGCATGGATTTAGCCACTGGTTAGTTGGTTGACACGGATCTAGACCGAACCACCTAAAAATGATATTGTTCTGTAGTCTTTTGACATCTAAATATTAAGTTAAGCATCAGCTTATTACACTTTTGCAAGCAAATGTTTGTCTGTCTATCGAAAGATGTAATGCCAGTTTTACTGCACAACTCTAGATATTGCATCAGCATATAAAAGCATGATATCAATCGATCATCTTCATTTTTAAACAGAGACTCATGGCAGTGTCCATCTTATCTCTATTTTTAGTGGAACATCTCTATGAGTGCATCCTCTTTTCCTTTAGGTTATGTTGTCTGGTTGTTTACATATGAATATTGTGCTAGTGTTACCATTGAGACTTTGACTTTCTTTTGTTGTTAAACTTCCTGAGCCATGGGCACTTGACTTCAGGGAAAAACGATTGTCACCAACTACGGTTTTTTCATAACCTTGCAGCTCCAAAAACATGATTAGGAAGATTTGGAGCTTACTTCCCTTTGCTATTTGGTGGTGCATTTGGATGGAACGTAATGCTAGGCTTTATAATAATCTTGTCAAAGATTCTTCTCAAGTGGTTGCGGATGTAAAATGTTTGTTGTTTAATTGGGGTTTAACCTCTGAGTTGTTTTCGGGATTTACTTTGTCGAATTTAATTTGTAATTGGGATGTAGTTGTACACTCATCCATGTAATTCTCTGTGTTTTTGCTGTCACTGTTTTGGTGATGCAAGAACTTTTTATTAAATCTTGCCCTTTGCTGTCAAAAAAAAAAATAACCTTGCAGCGCGGGGTTTATTGGCTCTCACTTAAAATAATGTTCTAATATCTGTTGTAATAGTTCTGGTGTGTACTCTTTTTCATGTTTCACCAACATTGATGTTTTTGGGCTTTATCTTAAGCACTAAGAAGGTTTGTGGCTAATTTAAATATGTATTTATTCTTGGTAGGTTTAGTTAGTTTTTATATTGCTCTTTTCATGCCTATTACTTCGTGTTTTGACATTCAAGAAAATCTATCTCCATCAGATAAATTTAAATATGTATTTTTTCTCGGTGGGTTTAGTTACTTTTTTCTTTCTCTCTAAATTACTATTCATTTCCATATTTCTTGGATAATTCTCGACTTCATTTTCTATGTTTTCTTCAGGAACATATGGGGACTATTGACAAGGCATACATGCATAACACTTGGAGATCATCAATAGGCATCATACCATTTGTTCCGTATGAATGGAAATCTATCTCCATCGGATCATGTGTTTCTTTTAATAGATGATCTTTTGAGCCTTTCATTACATATCTATGAAACTGTTTGTGTGTAAGTGCACTAACCTTTTATGGTTCTTCTAAATTGTTAATATTAGAGAAAAGACATTCTAGCCCACTAATATGTGCCTACCCTCAAATGGTGCACATTTGCTTGGGATATTGCATTTTTGGCTCAACTTCAATGAGCTGCGAGGGCCTCCTCATAACTAGGCAATTGATTAGTGTGCATAAGCACTTATTCACAGGCCATAATGCTTTTGCCTAGATATTAGCAGTAGGTTAATGCCTCTAATTTATTCTTTGTTTGAAATGAAAAATGGAAAATTTTTGTTAGAGCATAGCTCGACCAACCTCGCATGCGTTGCTATATCAAGCATGTTTGTTGTAGGATCAGAATATCGCCACAATAATACTCTTACGAAATTTATAAACAACATTTCTGCGAGCTCTTCAACAACACGCTGCGAGTGTCGCAGGGTGACTCAAAGAATGACGTAGCAGATGACGGTAACTAAAACACGAGAAGAGCATGACAATCCTGCGAAGATTATAGCATCTGCGAGAATTAACATTATAACTGCTGCAAGACTACCGCGAGTTAGATCCGAAATTAAAGGACAGCATAGCTGTCATCCACTATGTAACTTCTCTATATAAATATAACTAATGAACTCAGAAGGGAGAGATCAATTTGGAGAGTGTTGAGAAAGTTTTGAGGAGATATAAAGTTTAAGAGAGCGGTTGTATTCTTGATTTCTTCCATATCTTGTAATATTTCTGAGAATTAATCAATAAAAGTGTTGTTCTTAATCTTCAAATATGTGTTGATTATTATGAATTCTTGTGAGGGGTATAGTGTAGGAATTCCTGCAATTACATAATGGCGCTAGAGACAGGGATGTTTCTGAGCAAAGATTGAAATTGTGATTTGTAATAATTTGAAGAAATTGGAAAAGATTTTTAACGTGATTTACAGTGATACATCAAAATTGAAGGAATGGTTAGAAGAAGAAATACATCAGAACAACCAACAACCGTAAGAATGAGCAAAAGACTTGCTGGAGAAGAGAAATGAAATAGGAGAATCTTCAAGATTAAGAACAATGAGCAACAAAATAAGGAATAATGGAGAAAATCAAGCTCAACAACCGAATCAGCAAACACCGATACAAGATATAACTGTGGATTATGACAAGGTGAGCATGCACACTTGGCGATCATATTCAATAGAAGAAGCCGAAAATCGACAGTTAAGATATGAAAGAAGAGAGGGAAGAGATCAAGAAGCGGTTGGAGGATTAATTCATGGATATGACGAAAATGAAGCAGTAGAGGCTTTAAGACAAAGAATACAAGAGGAAAGGAGGTTAGAGGCGGAAGAACATGTGAATCTAACAAGACAAAATCACGAGTTAAGAATGGAGAATTTGAGATTACAAAGTAGGAGATCAAGAAGTACTGATAGATCAAGTTCAAGATCATTTAGAGAAGAACCAAGGCGAAATTCCCCTATGAGAAATGCTGGAGTAAATATCCAAGAGGAAATGCAAAATCCAAATGAAGAGCAGCATCATGGAGAAGAAGAGATGATTGATGATCGCTACGTTCCACACGATGAAACTGCGAATGATAGGAGAAAATAGAAACTTTGGATGATAGGCGTGATAATAGAAATCAAGAGGGTGGAGATAACCAAGATGGTGAAAAAAATCGATAAGAAGGTAGGAGAATATTACATGAGCGAGAAATTCAAAGAAACTGAAGAATAATTGAGGATGAAATTGAGAGACATTATGCTGAACAAGCACGTCTAGCTTGCGAAAGAGAAAGATTGAGAGCAGAAGTGGAAAAACAAGAGTTTCAAGAAGCAATACGTCAGAATAATCACGATAATCGAGAAAAGAGACGCGCAAGAAATTGCAATAATGATAATATCAATGAGGAATATGATAGAATACAAAGGAGAATAGAAATACATCGAAGAGAAACGGTGAGAAATGAAGAAAATCGCAGAAGAGAAAATGGAAGGCATAATCATTTGCGAATTCAAGAAGGAGGTGAAGAAAAAAATCGCGGAAGAAGGCAGAATGAAGATGCTGTAGAAGAAGCACAAAATCTCGCAAGGAAAGAAATACATGAACGCAGAAGAAGGAAAGCTGCACTGAAATGACCAATGGAGCAAAATTCAGCTGAGAATGAACAGGTCTTGAGAGAGTTATCCGAAATGAGGGGGATGTTAAATAACAGAAGAGAGGGAGGCAGAAGGCAACTTGATGAGGCCATTGAAGAAGCTGTGAAAACTCCATTCACCCAAGAAGTACAATTAGGAGGAATACCCCCAAAATGAAATTTGCCAACGTTAACCAGTATCTTTGATGGAACTACTTGTGCTATTCAACATGTCAAAGCTTATGTTAGGTGTATGCTACAATGGGAAAACCATGATGCTGTATTATGCAAATATTTCGCATCCAGCTTAACAGGCGAGGCGCTAAAATGGTTCGAAGGTTTACCTAAGAACACTATAACTTCTTTCAATCATTTTCAGACTACATTTTTGGGAGCATATATAAGTAATAATTCTTCACGACCTGGCATTGAAGATGTATTTGGATTAAAGCAAAGGGTTGGTGAAATCTTAAAACATCTAACCATAAGGTGGAAAACAATGTTTAGCGAAATGGCAGGCCGCGTGGATGTGAGGTATCTCATATTATCATTCATTAATGCAATGTTCGCGACCATTCTGTTATACGTCCAAATCTTCAGAATCAAGAATACCATCACAATGACAGATCTACGAGAATTGAAAGAAGAATGCATTGCTTTGGAGGAGAAACAAAATGAGATAGAATCATACCCTATTGCGAATACCAGCTCAATTGCATCAAATGCAAGTCTACTTCCCAGTTTAATAAATACAGTAGCGAGCACTTCGCAGGTGAAGCAAGAAAAGAGTATGGATGATGGACAACATAAATTAGTAGTTATGGGAAGCAGAGATCAAGAAGACTTCGAAAGGGAAAGAAATCTTTTCAATCGAGGTGGAAATAATAAGATTCAGAAGCCTGATCAGCCGCAAGAGACTTATGGTGGTCAGAGACAAAATTATTATAGAGGGCAAGGAAGTCAGAAGATAATATGGGAAAAAATTAAGATGCCACCCCTAAATGCTAGCATAGAAAAAATTTGGGTGGCTATAATCTTGATGGAGGACATACCCGCACCATGGATATACCCACAAAATACAGGTATGGAGTTTATGTCGTACGTGACCGATGGGTTTTCCAACTTTTCTTTGTTTCCTTATTTCACGGTAACTTATCAAATGGTTCTTCTGGTTTTACATTAACAAAAAATGTTGATAGCTTTATCTTTTCCTCCACTATTCATCAACCTCTAGCGGACTTCCCTTCTACTCCCCTAGTGTACTCCTTCTTGTTCGCCTCCATTATGGGTCATAAAATTTGTAATCCTACTCTTTATAAACCTACAGTAGTACTGCTAGGTTATTGAAAATTTTAATATGCCGTCTTTCCAATATTCTCGGGAGAAATCTTAACTCCATGAGATTAGCTTGTGACCACATACTAGTTGCGGCTCAACTAGTAAATTACCTGTGGAGAATGCCGTCGAGTTTTAGGCTAGTTCACTCCATAATGGAACCTCATTCACGCTCTAGGAGATGGCTACATATACTACGAAGTCGTCTATGAAACACTGTAGTAAGTACTGTGAGATATACGAGGCCTATTTTAAGGATCATGAGCGGGTATAACACCTCAAACCCGGGGAAAGGAAGAAAAAGAGTGACATGGATACAATGGGTGTGGCCCATTATATAGCAGGCCAGCTCAGGCAGGGCTAGATTGAGTTGTTAACATGCCCTGTTGGCTTTGGCTGTCACTAGACAGGCGAACCTAGTTGACTCATCTAGTTATGATACACCTTTATTAATTTCTACCATCTCACATCTCGTACATTCATTCACTCCTAATTAAAAACTTTGAATGTGCTCGAATTTCCAAATTTGATGTGAATTCACCAACAGTTTCAGAAATCTTTGGCAGATGGAAGCCCACTTGAAGGTAAAATTTGACCAGGCAAAATCAAAAGGAAGAGATGCATTCCTGGGAAAGCAGTATCTTACAGCAATGCATCGGTTCAAAGAGGTAGCTTTTAAATGCTCCAATTCTTTACGCTTTTGCGTGTTATTGATCAAGTCATCAAGACTCTGTATAGCTTATATAAGTTATGTTACTAGAGGTAATTTGTTAAGAGAATAATTTGGACTTTTTCTCCTTTCCATTGGAAGATAGGTAACCTTTTGTTGGTCTTTGTGACACCTGTCAGTTAGTGTAGATTAGAAATGATAACTTGTTAGATTAACCAATATCATGTGTATAATGAGTTGAACTGGGGTGTACTTATTTGGTTTGTTTTTTGCATAAAGTATTGTTTCTTCTTTTAACAGATAACCTTTCTTTTCTGATAAAAAAAAAAAAAAAAAAAAAACTTTCTCACATTCACTTAACCATATGAGCATATAGGGTAGATAATGTGTTCTTTCATGCATATCTTCTTTTATAAGTAGTGATTTTAATTTATCATTCTTTGAATGGTCTCAAATTTTGCCATGAAAAAATAAACTAGTTCTGGTGTGTGGTGCCATCTGCTAATTCTTTTGCTTGATTTGACATCTAAACATATCTAGTTTTAGTTTTCTCGTAGAGCATGGGACTATATTAAGTAATATAGGCCATTATATCATTATAGTCGTATTAACAAATTTATCGGATGTAGAAATTGTTGTAATTGCAGTCTCTATGTCAATGACCGTGAATACTTCTAATAAACTGATTCAACATAGTAAATATCCTCTTCTTGTCTTCCTCTTATGTTGATGATTACTTTGCTGATTTTATCTTCTTCTTTTTTTTGTAATGGGAATAGGCCTTGTTCATTTTTCCAAAAGATGCTGCTGTATTATCCAACATGAGTGCCTGTTTTGCACGTTTGGGTAACGGAATCAGCGCTCTTGACTATGCTACTAAATGCATGCATGAAAGGCCTGACTGGCCTAAGGCATACTATAGGATGGGTGTCACGAACAATATACTGAAAGTAGGTATCTTCCCTCTATTTCCTTACTTCAATAGGCAATAAGCAATATCCCTTTTCAACTTCTTGTTGCATTTTTTTGTCACGGAGGTACAATGATGCAACAGATGCCTTTAACAAGGGTTTGAAGCTTGATCCAAAAATCAAAGAGCTTAAAGATGCGTACATGTAAAGTTTTTATACCTTCATTTCAAACATCAAGAACCCTGATATGATATTTTCCAGCTTTACTGATCTAGTTTGTTTCTTCATACTGATATTAATTTGTATCTTTAACAAGAAAGCTATTGAAGCTAGATTGAACTCTCTCCAAGTGTAGGAAGATAATGCTGAGTAATCATGAGGAGATGAAAGCATTAAGATCTTTTCTCTCTTCTTTTCTGTTTTTTTTCTTCTGTGCTCTTGAGAAATTCAAGTTAAAGTTGGAACTATTTATCTCGTTTGGATATGCTTGGTACTTAGACATTTGTCAGTGTAAAATATTTGCTAAGCTGGATAACAAGTAGGATCACTAAAACAAAACAACAAAATATGTATTTTCAAACAAAGTATGTAGCTTGAGCCTTTAGTGTGAATGAAAGTCAGCCATTTCCCACTGTTCACACTCCATGGTTTTATCGAAAATCCTTATCACTCAATCGATAAAGTAAAGCCATAAGGTCTAGCTTAGAAACTTTGTTTGTCTTAATACCATCTCCCCCTTGTTTGTTTTCTCCGCTTGGATCTAAGACTCGCCTGGATCTCTGGATCTGACTCAAGATATTGTTTTTTGAGTCAGATTTGTCTCAAAAATACGAGTTTAACGATTTTTTTTCAATGAGTTACTCTGACTAAAATGGGTCCAAGCCAGGTGTCAGGTGACTCTGATTGTGAGTCAGATTTGACTAAAAAACGGTCAAATTCAGATCCCGAGTCATAAAAAAACAAACATGCTCTTAGCAGAATTGCAAACCGGCTCGCTACAAAAGCCAATGCTGCTTTATTTCATTTTCCCTTCGAAAGTCTCCTTGTCTCTCTCTTTGGTATGCGGGTGCGGGGCAAGTGTAAAATTTTGAAACCCTAATCTCCGAGAATCAGAAATTGAATTTTGATTGGGGTATGTGCAACAACGATTCATCGCTTCCACTATATTCTCCATTCTTCGTAAAATCATTTTCTTGATTTCCTTTTACCACAAACAAACATAAACCCTATCTTCCACTCTGAAAAGAAGAAATTAGAAGCTGAAAAATGTCAAGCATTCCGGAAGAGATGTACAAGAAAATTCTTGTGAGATTATCAGTTAAATCATTACTTATATGCAAGTCTGTTTGTAAAAATTGGTATTCCCTAATCTCTACCTCTGATTTTGTTAAATTGCACCTTCATTTTACTACCCACAAAAACAACCCTATCCTCATGCTTGAAGGTTCTTCTAAGTCACTTTACTCCATTGGTTATGATTCGTTAGCATCATCAGCGTGTAAATTTGAAGATGCTGCTATTGAAATGGATTACCCATTCAAATATTTACATTATTTTATTCAGTTGATGGGATCGTGTAATGGTTTGGTTTGCATACGCTTGGATCATTATCATAGGGGTAGGGATTTTCTCTGTCTTTGGAACCCAGCCACAAGAGAATATAAAGAAATACCCAAATTACCAATTAAAAACAGTAGCATAAGTGCTTTGGATTATGATCACAAGACTGATGATTACAAATTTGCAATAGGTGAAGAAGTTGTTGGAAAGGATAGTACTCCAGTCCAAGTCTATACATCATGGAAACCTGGGCAAACTGTACCTTATCAGTTTCCTCACTCTATGCAAAGACATGGAGTGCTTTTTAGTGGAAAGCTCCATTGGTTAGGGAAAGCTCGGGATAAGTTTTGCTTACTCTCTTTGGATATCAGTGATGGGAGTTTCAAAGAACTGCAACTACTACCAAAAGAGATTTTGGATAAGAACAATCATGTATCTGTGATTCTGGGAGTGTTAGAAGGGTGCCTTTGTGTTCTTGCAGACTCATATGATGAGAATGATTATAAGATTCATATTGAAGTATGGGAGATGCTTGATTATGGAGTTCGAGAATCTTGGACTAGACGCTATATTATTACCGAATGGACCATTAGGAGGAGCCATATTGTATTTTTAAGTTCGTTGTGGTCTTTTGAGAATGGTAAGATTCTATTCATGAGTTTTGGAAGTCTAGTTCTGTATGACCCATAACATGGAAGTACTAGAGAACTGAATAAACATGGTTGTTTCACCAGGCTTGCCATTAATTATTTTGAAAGCTTAGTGTCTCTCAAATTTGGTACTTACATTGAGGGAGAAGGGCGAATAGAGGAATTCAGAGAACCTGAAGAAGATTAAGTCTTAGAAGGGAGAAAAACTGGGGAAATTGAATATGTCGTAGGTTCTTGTTGTTGCTATATTCCTTCAGTTTTAGTAAATTACTAGTGAGTGATAAAATTATTACTGTAACATGTTTCTCTTTATCTTTTCTTTTAATTTTTAGACCCTTAATGTATATGGATTCCTTAAAATTAGAAATATGCTGTCTCCAATCTAGAGCAAGATCATTCTCTATAGTATTTTAGTCTATTCTTTTGCAATTTGTATTCGTAGATTTTTTTTTAATGATTTTGTTCTTTCTGTTGTATTGTTATAATTCATCAGCTTTCGTTATGCAATTGGATGGCACAAACTTGCATAAACGTTAACTAGGGATTGGATCTAGGTGTCGTAGAACCTGATGAGATTGCCTACTCAAAAGAGGATAAAGATTTCTTCTGATATCCTTCGATTTTGATGTGAATCTTGTCGGGTATAGACCAGTTATATGACTCATATGATTCCAAATCTATATTTGCTTCCATTTTTCTTTATTTTTGCTGGCTGATGAGTTAGCTTGTTGACTAAAAGATTCCCTGAGCACTTTTATCCACACTTTTGCAAAGAACATGGTCGTGTGCAAAAGTGTTCTCTCTTGGTGTTGACGAGGCGTCGAACTCACAAAAATAATATTTCTCTACTTTTTACACTAGCAAGTAGTATAATGTAAGCAGGATCGTCCCAAGGGAGGTAGGAAGTTTCTAGTTGTTAAGCAAATACTCTTAGCTAGCTTCTTTTATTTCACAACTGAGCTCAAATTCACTTCTTTTTGGATTATTCACCTAATAACACACAAATAAGAGAAAACAACCGTAACACACAATAATATGCAAGAAAACCAACAAATACTAGCATGGAATTAACACTAAATATATGTGAAATATGTGTTTATCAAATTCCCCCACACTTGGCTTTTGCTAGTCCTCGAGCAAACTACCTAACCTAAAACAAAACAAATCTCTGTCGTTGAGGACCCGATTGCACTTAGCATGTGCAACAAGCCTTTAAACCCCTAGGTGTCCCTAGTGGACGAGTTATAGTCTCGTGAGGGCTTACGAGAGGTATACCCACAAAACCTACTCCAACTTCAAAGCGTTCCAGCGTCCCAAGCATCCAAAGAGTTATGAGGACATAGAGTTTCTGCATGCTAGTAATAAGAAGTTAGAAATACCAAAGAACATATTCTCATTCTTTAAATTTTGAGTGAGAAATAATCACACCATAATGAGAGAACGCGTGTTTGAGAGCGACCAATAAGCATTTCGCCTCGACTTCTGCCTTACATAAAAGGATTTTATGATAATTGCACTCAATAAGACAGCTTTTTTATGGGTCTCACCTGTGTGCAGGTAGGAATGAAGAGATAACTCCTACACACGTTGGATGGTGGGAAGGAAACCTTCCGAATTATTTCTGGAGACCCCACAAAATAGTGGGAAATAAAACTTTTTTTTGATGATCTCTAAGAAAGGAAATCAACCACTATAGCAAGGATGAGAGTACTTACCACCTTCACATCTGATTGCAATGATGATAACACCACTCTCACAACATCTAATAGAAACGTAGTCTTCAACTCGTCTTCTTCATCTTCTTGGTCTTCGTCTTCGGTTTCAACTGTTGATGATAAACTTTTGAACTTCATAAAACTTTGACAATTTGTAACTCTTTTCCTCTATTTTCTTTTTGCTTGAAACTTCTTAATAGATTTTTCTTCCGCATGGCTTTATTGATGAAATAAATCCTAAATGCAAATCTTTTTGTATTTATTTATTTTTCTTTTTTATATTTTCTATTTTTCTTTTCATTTTTTTTTTTTATTATTTTTTGTTTTATAAAAAGATTGCAACTACATAAATAAAAATGAAATCAAAATTAGCATGGCCATGAAAGAAGTACTTTACCACTTTGATCTTCACAACTTGTATTGTCTTTATATCATAAACTTCAATAACTCTGATCTTTTGATTTTCTTTGCTCTTGTAAATCAGTCTTCATACTTGGATATAGAATTTTCTCTTCCTTATATTGCAAGTCTTCAACATGTATTTAAAAATCTGCTCAAACTATGTTGCTTTACTTAGATATGAAATTTGCTCTTCCTTGTATTGTTGCTTATAAACCTTAAACGTCTTCAACTTTCCTTGTAGATTTTGATGTGGCTCCTTTGTTGATGATGATGTTGGGTGTTTCTATGGATCTGTTGTTGGAGAAAGAGAATGGTGCTAACTGCAAATCAAACTACAAGAAGGAGGCTTTCATCTATAGACGTCATCCTCATGATTGACACAATTAGCACTCAAGAGATCAAAAGTAGTGCTGAAAATGGTGTGAATTTGGGTAGCTCACCATTCTACCCGGAATTTATGTACGGTGACACACACTCAAAAGAAAGCTCTTTAGTCAGCTACAAAGAAAATTTGGTCTGGTGCCTCTGTTGATTTGAAAAAAGGTAGTCTCCACTAATGATTGTTCAGCAACTCTAATAATGCATTTCTCTCTGCTCCTAATTTGCATCACTGGCGTGATTAAATCCATTTTTAACACTCCAATTCGTAAGAAATCTGAACGAGTTCCCTAACACTTCCAAGTTCAGTTATGTCGGTCAGAATTCTCTATGTAAACATACCTAGAAGGATACTAGTGACTCTAAAATCTCTACAAGTTAAAGGTTTTTTATGCAAATATATACAAAAATTTAAAAAAAAATTGACTCAAAAAGGCTAAAAACTCTATATGCAAAATATGGAAACACTCCCCCACACTTCAACTTTACATTGTCCTCAATGTAATTGACTCGTCCAAAGTAAAATAAGGTGGGAAATTAAAATATGATATGAAAAAGAGCAAAATTAAAAACAAAAGGATAGAAAATACAAAACCTATGGGTTGCCTCCCATTCAGCGCTTAGTTTATTGTCCACATCCTGACCCTCTGATTATCATCCGTACACCAACAATCTGAAAATCTGGTAGTCTGTCCAGAAAACAATCTGCAATTCCAGTAACAGCTTCATGAAAATATTAGCGAAATACATAAACATTAAAGCTATCACTTTATTGAAGTTTCCCCCACACTTAGTTCTTTCTACACTCGAAAGTGGATAGAGAGTATAGAATTCGGGCACTTCAAAAGGTTCTTCAGCATGGTGAACCTGCACAATTCTAGAATCAAAGACATCAAGTGGTGGATACTTAGAAGAAAAATAATCCGTTAAAATTTTGGAAGCACATAACTCCAATCCTAAGTGAGGTATTTTCCTAAAAGCTGGGTTAACAACTATTTGAAAATCTACTTCAATTGGACGGAGAGGATCAATAGATATAGAATTATGCAAAGGATTAGACAAACCTTGTTCGCGATCCTCATTTTTTTATCTCTAGTGAATTATTTACCTCAAGTATGTCGTGGTCCTCTATCGAACTCTTAATTTCTGCTTCGACCGAAATCTCAACATCATTATATTCTTTGACAAGTTCAATTGGGTCTTCCACAACTTCAATCAATTTGGTTTCATTCTCATTATGCATCTCTTCAACAACCTCATCATCGGAATCAGAATCCTCTCCCAAAAAAATCTAGTTCGTTGGTGCAAATCCTAAAATCTTCACTTGCGTACGTTACACCATTTATAACAACGGTTATCTCATATCCATTCTCCTCCTTTTGAATAGGAGAATAATCGTTATTATGATCCGGAGTAGGAATAATCGTATCATTGTTGCAAGGACTTTCGAGAGGTGGTTCATCTTCATCAGAATCTTCCACATAATCGTCCATATTTAAACAACGTTCAAATTCCAATTCTATGACTTTGTTAATTTCATCAAGAGTCTTTTGTGATGCCCCGGCTTCTTCTAGCTGGTTGTGTTGCCTGAAAAGTTTTCTGACATTGACACGCTTTCCACCATTGTGCACAATCTCCTTTTTTGGAAAGAGTGAAGGAAAAGCCCGATGAAGAGGAGTAGGTCTTGATTCGTTATCATAAGTTTCTGGTTCAAAACTCTCTGTCACCTGCACATCACTAGAAAACAACTGATTAGAAGTATAAATGTCCTTCCATCCTCGTGATTGTTCACTTACATGCCCGTCATAAGGTTTTTGGCATGTATGAGAATATCCATAATGTTCTGTGGGATATTGATCATAGCCAAAAGATTGGTTTTGATTATACCCATAGGATGGTTGGTAGTTTTCATATGAATGAGACTGAAAACTATATTGACTATTGTTAAATTGATTACCACTGTGATATGATTGATCTTGCACACCGTACATGTTATTTCCAAATGGAAACATGACGATGATACAAAAATTGTAAGAATCAAAATTAATAAAACCTAAGCCTAAAAATAAAAATAAAAATTATGCACATAAATCGTTTATAGAATTTCCCTCCCCGTTCTAGACGGGTCATGAATACTATTAATCCATTATGAACACATAAAAAAATAAAATAAAAGCTATAAGAAAAATCTAAAAACAAAAGTACTAAATAAAATCACTAAAAGTAAAAATACTAAAAGTAAAATAAAAGTAATATTTTTTTATTTTTTTATTTTATATATATATAATAAAACTAAGAATAAAAATAACAACTAAACTCGCCACTGCCTCCCCGGCAACGGCGCCAATTTTGACGAGGCGTCGAACTTGCAAAAATAATATTTCTCTACTTTTTACACTAGCAAGTAGTATAATGTAAGCAGGATCGTCCCAAGGGAGGTAGGAAGTTTCTAGTTGTTAAGCAAATACTCTTAGCTAGCTTCTTTTATTGCACAACTGAGCTCAAATTCACTTCCTTTGGATTATTCACCTAATAACACACAAATAAGAGAAAACAACCGTAGCACACAATAATATGCAAGAAAACCAACAAATACTAGCATGGAATTAACACTAAATATATGTGAAATATGTGCTTATCAGGTGTCATTCGATCTCGATACCACTGAAGCATGGAAATCTTAATGCATATCTTCCCTCATTGATCATGAAATGCTGGCTAGAAGGCAATTTAGGTTGGTTCTAAGTTCCAATATTGCTTTACTTTTAACTTTTAAGTGTATAAACTTGAGTTTCATTCTGATACTTCGCTTATGACTCGTATATCATGCTAATTAAGGAGTTGCTTACTTCGGATGCTTTAATGCTCTCATATACTTTTAGCTTATTCTTCATTTAGGAATTTTTTTTATTTTTTTTATTGATATCCTTCTCATGATAGGAAGGAAGGGCTCCACCATTACCCAAATGTCAAATGACGATATCTTTTATGCTTTATTCATCAGCAGTGTACGTGCCAGTCATCGTCATTAGTCACTTCCATTCAGATATTATCATTAGGGAACATTGGTCCACCTTCTTAGTCATGGACAAAAGGGTGGAGTCGATCAGGGTAAGCTCTCGCTTTTGTGGCAGCTCCACTTCTTCATTTTGTTTTTGGCCGAGCTTCTACTTTGCTTGTTTTTCTTGTGCTTGCTTGCATGGAGGGTTAGAGTACCTTTTGCCTAGTCCAAAAGTTTGTTCTTCAACAGATTTTCCATATCCTCAGCTGCCTCAGTGGGCGCTATGTAGTTAGTGACAACATCATAATCACATTCACATGTTAGATATACTTATAAACACTGGATTGATAATTCGTATAACATATAATACTAATTAAGGAGTTGCTTACTTCTGATGCTTCAATGCTCTCGTATACTTTTAGCTTGTTCTTCATTTAGGGATTTTTTTTATTTTCTTGTATTGATATCCTACTCATTGGAAGGATGAACGACTCCACCACGAGCCAAATGTCAAAAGAAGATATCTTTTACAGTTTTATTCATTAGCAGTGTAGGTGTCTGTCATTATCATTAGTCACTCATGTTCAGAGATAGTCATTAATAGGGAAACTGGGAACATCAGCCGACCTTGTTAGTCATGGACGAAAGGGTGGAGTCGACCAGGGTAAGCTCCTGATTCGGTGATAGCTCCACTTCCTCGTCTTGTTTCTGGCAGAATTACCTTTGCTTGTTTTTCGTGTGCTTGCTTGTGTGGAGGGTTAGAGGTTCTTTTGCCTAGTCCATAAGCTTTTTCTTAAACATATGAGCAGATAGGGTAGATAACGTGTTCTTTCATGGGTATCTTCCTTTATAAGTAGTGATTTTAATTTATCGTTCTTTTTCTGGTCTCAAATTTTGCAATGCAAACTTAAACTAGTTCTGGGTGTCACACTCAATATACAGAAGGTATTTATCTCCCCTGTATTTCCTTGCTTCAATAAACTTTATCCCTTTTCAACTTCTTGCTGCATTTTTTGTCACAGAGGTATGGTAATGCAGAAGATGCCTTTAACAAGGATTTGAAGCTTGATCCAGAAAACAAAGAGCTTAAAGATGCGTACATGTAAAGTTTTTATACCTTCATTTCCAACATCAAGAACCCTGATATGATATTTTCCAGCTTTACCGATCTAGTTGTTTCTTTATATTGATATTGATTTGTATCTTTAACAGGAAAGCTATTGAAGCTAGATTTAACTCTCTACAAGTGTAGGAAGATAATGCCGAGTAATCACGAGGAGATGAAAACATTAAGATCTTTTCTCTCTTCTTTTTTGATTTTTTTTTCTTCTATGCTCATGAGAAATTCAAGTTGAAGTTGGAACTACTTATCTCGTTTGGATCTGCTTGGTACTTCAGACATTTGTCAATGTAAAATATTTGCTAAGCTGGATAACAAGTAGAATCACTAAAACAAAGTATGTAATTTGAAATTAAGTATTTAGCTTGAGCCTTTAGTGTGTATGAAAGTCTAGAGACCACAGTACTTTCTGTTTATTAGCATAGCATTTCCTACAATTCACACTCCATCTTTTGGTCCAATATAAGAGTACGCAGTTTGTTTGTATGAGTCTGGATATTTTATTACTTGAATAAAATGGGTCCAGTCAGGGGTGAGGTCTGACTCAGATTGCGAGTCAGATTTGACTAAAAAATGGTCTGATATCAGGTCGAGTCAGCTCTAGATCCCGAGGCAGCAAAAAACAACATGCTCGTAGCTGAATTGCAAACCGGCTCGCTACAAAAGCCAATGCTTCTTCATTTCATTTTCCCTTCAAAAGCCTCCCTGTCTCTCTCTTTGGTCTGCGGGGTAAGTTTAAAATTTTGAAACCCTAATCTCCGAGAATCAGAAATTGAGTTTCGATTAGGGGTATGTGCAACAGCGATTCATCGCTTCCACTATATTCTCCATTCTTCATAAAATCATTTTCTTGATTTCCTTTTACCACAAACAAACATAAACCCTAACTTCCACTATGTAGAGAAGATATTAGAAGCTGAGAAATGTCAAGCATTCCGGAAGAGATGTACCAGGAAATTCTTGTGAGATTTAAGCAGGGTTTGACGCTTGATCTGGAAAACAAAGAGCTTAAAGATGCTTACATATAAAGTTTTTATACCTTCACTTCCAACATCAAGAACTCTGATATGATATTTTCCAGCTTTACTGATCTAGTTTGTTTCTTCATACTAATAATAATTTGTATCTTTAACAGGAAAGCTGTTGAAGCTAGATTGAACTCTCTCCAAGTGTAGGAAGATAATGCTGAGTAATCATCAGGAGATGAAAGCATTAAGATTTTTATCTCTTCTTTTTCTTTTTTTTTTTTTTGTTTTGTTTTCTGTGCTGGTGAGCAATTCATGTTGAAGTTAGAACTTAGAAATACTTGTCTCGTTTTGGATCCGCATGGTACTTCAGCCATTCGTCAGTGTAGATTGTTTGCTAAGCTGGATAACTAGTATTGATTAAAATGAGAGAGAATTTTGTGATCACTAAAACAAAGTAGTTTGTGGTATTCCTTTATTCTGTAATTAGTCGGCTCTGAATTTTGTAACTTTTATTTATTTTTATTTTAATTAATGAATTTTGATTGACGTCGCTATAAGGTATTTCAGATCTTTAAGAAATCAAATTAGCAACAAGATATGAGATACCTAAAAGACAAGCACAACCAAGAATGTAGTTTCAGTGAAATAGTACCCATAAGTATCTACCAAACCACAGGTATTCCAATACTTTTCTATTTATTAGCATTTCCATATCTCACAATTCACATTCTTGCTCATATTTTCGCTCAAAATCCTATTATTACGACTCTTTCTTTTGATGTAGCTATCTTTTTTTTTCATTGTCTTGACGAAATTGTGAATTTCCTTAGGCTTCGTCGATGGAGGTATCTTTTTCCTTCTTGGGCTTTGAAGCCACTCCCTTGTTTGATAACTTGTGAATAGATTTCGCTTCCTTAGCCCTGATTTGATCAACTAATGTCGTAATACCAGATACCCAGTCCTCGACATCTTCCGGGACATAGTCAGCATGCTCGATGATTTCCCAAATAAAACATTCTATCTCCAGTAAACCTTTGATTGCCGCGCTTTGTTCCCGCTGAAGGAGGAAGACAATGCAAATTGTGCCTACGGTATTCAGTCAGTGAAGAGTTTTTGACCAAGTTTTTTGGAAAACTCTAATTCCTCGAGTAAACCACCCTTGGAGTTATCTTTGACTTCAAAGATTATTATATCTCTGCAGTAATGTCCCAATTTTCCATAAGAAGAAAAAGCACTTTATCCCTGGGATTGGCTTTCCCTGCCGATTCCTAACTACGGATTAAAGATGATGTCGGATCCATGGTACCTTCTTTCACTTGCTTATCACAGATTTTTTTTTTCCAGAAATACGACAGATCAAAATGAAAAAATCTCCGTATTTCGAAAACCTAATGCTCCACCAAAATTCGACACAGATTATAAAATAGCCCATATAGACGAGGCGCGACCCACATGCGAATGTCGGTTTTTTTGGAGTAGAGTATAAAATTAGACTCGAGAAATCACCATGGTGGAGCTTGGCAAAAAGATCCAGGTTGAGGAGCTTATGTGCAGCAAGGACAAGAGCATGATGCTGAGCAAAAACATGACAAACAAAGCTCATGTTTTGGATGATAAAGCTGCTTCAAAGAAAACTCCTGGAGAATCCAGCAAAATTGGTAATAGACGTAACAGACGTCGAAAACCCAGAGGTAACAATTTTAAGCCTAGGGGTGGTGTCACTAAGCACACCATCAAAGGCGACTTTTTTAACTGTGGTAAACCTGGACATATGGCTAAAGACTGTAAGGCCCCTAAAAGGATCAAATATGATCCTAAACAAAAAAATAAGGCAAACATAGTAGAGGACTCTGGATACTTCACTGGCATGGTGTCCGAAGTCGACCTTGTCTCTAGTATGACTAATGTGAGAGACTGGTGGCTTAATTGAGCCACCAAGCATGTCTCAAATTCAGAAATGCTTTCTCCTCCTATGCCATAGTAGGAGATGATGAGAAACTATTCATGGGAAACTCTTCCACCGCGAAAGTGGTGGGGAAAGGCAAGGTCGAACTGAAGCTAACTTCAGGAAAAACTCTCGCATTAAATGACGTATTTTACGTCACAGACATATGCAAAAATCTTATCTCAGAAACCATCTTACTAGGAAAAGGATTTAAGATTGTTGCTGAATCTAATATTGTTGTCATTTCTAAGCATGGTGAATTCGTAGGAAAAGGTTATGTTACCGATAACATGATTAAGCTTAGTGTATCTGATTTGAAATTGAATGTTAATGCATCTTCTTCTGCTTATGTTTGTGACTCTTCACATGTTTGGCATGATAGACTTGGGCATGTTAATCTCAAATCTCTAGAAAGACTTGCTAATTTAGGTTGCATACCAAAAATAAACTTTGATAAAAATCAAAGATGTGAAATCTGTGTTGAATCTAAATATACAAGAAAACCGTTTAATAAAAGGATTGAACGTAAAACAGTTCCTTTGGAACTAATACACTCGGATTTAGGAGATTTGAAATCAACACCAACAAGAGGTGGTAAAAAATGGTACATCACTTTTATAGATGATTACTCATGCTATTGTCAGGTTCATCTTCTTAGAAGTAAAGATGAAGCCTTAGAGGCCTTCAAATTTTATAAAATTGAAGTAGAAAACCAAAAAGGAGTTAAAATTAAAACTCTTAGGTCAGACCGTGGCGGTGAGTATGTGATACCTATAGGTGAGTTTTGTAAACATAATGGAATCATTCATGAAACTACTGCACCATATTCACCAGAATCGAATGGTGTAGCTGAAAGAAAAAATAGAACACTCATAGATATGGTAAATGCTATGTTGACAAGTTCAGGGTTATCTTCAAGGAGGGCACATCGGCCATACAAGACTAGCTCCTCCCATCCGGATCTGTCAAAAACCAGTTGTGTTCGCAGACTCTTGTCCTTTATGCCTATATGGATTATAGTTACAAGACTGCACCCTAGGTGGGGTTTTCTTCAGGCCAAGTGCATCATAGCCAAGACTTACCAAGGATGGCAAAAGAGTTTCGTAAGCTCCGGGCACCCTTGGCTCAACCGTGTACCTCGGCGCCTTGGTCATACTCTGCACTTATTGGAAGAGATTCTCGGTCGTCCAATCAGGGTATAACCTTATATAGTTGGAAATCCAAGATCTCTCTCCCGGATAGGTTTTCTTTAACCCCATCGTCTGCATGACTCAGGTTCCAGCAGCGGTATAACCTTATTGATGAGTCATGTCAAGAGATACCTCCTCATATGATGCGCTATTAGGTCTTACATTTGCCTCTTACGAAATTTTATTCGCGAACTAGGGTGCACGCCATAAAGGTTCGTCCCATTCTTTTAGTCTCTGCGAAATTTTATTCGCTAGTCTTGCGATGATGCTCGCATAAATTATGATAGAGAGAGAAGAATTTTTTAATTGTTTCATCTTACATTTATATTTCTTACCTCGCAGAAATTGCTACTGATAATACCTTTTCAGAAACAATCTATTCCACGGTCTATTAAGTCTATGCCCAACATCTCTTCCCTCTGGATCCATTAGTTTGTATGCTCCATTTCCAATTATCTCTTTAATGATGTATGGTCCATCCCATTTTCTCGCTAACTTTCCACCACTTTCTTGTTGATATTTGGTGTTTCTCGCAAAACTAAATCTCCAGGCTGAAATTGACGTTTCTTGATTCGTTTGTTGTACTCGCGAGCTAATCTTCGCTGGTAGTTTTCCATATGTTGTAGATTTTTTTCTCTCTTTTATTCTAGTTCGTCTAACTCATGTAAAATCATGCCAGCACTTAGATTTTTCTCCCATGCCTCTCTTTTTGTTGTTGGGATAGCAACCTCTGTTGGTAGGACAGCTTCAACTCCATATGTTAAACAGAAAGGTGACATCCCAGTTGCCTCTCGTCTAGTTGTATTATATGCCCATATTGCATTATGAACTTGCTCACACCATGATTTGTGATAACCTTCTAACTTCTTTCTCAAGATATCTGCGATTGTCTTATTAGTTGCCTCATCTTGACCATTTGCTTGTGGATATAAAGGAGTTGACTTTCCACATTTTATCTTAAATGCATTAAGAAGCAATTCGATGTTCTGCCCTTCAAATTGCTTTCCATTATCAGACATCAATCAGTCTTTGGGATCCCAAATCTGCAAATTATATTTTCAAATATGAACGTAAAAATGTCCTTATCGCGGATGTGCTGTACTGCCTTAACTTCTCCCCATTTTGTGAAATAATCTGTAGCAACGATTAAATATCTTCTTTGTCCAGTACCAGGCACAAATGGTCCCACAATATCCAATCCCCATTTTCCGAAAGGCCATACGCTTGACGAAGATGATAATGGTGCTCCTGGTGCATGTATCTTCTTCCCAAATTGCTGACAATCTTCACAACGCCTTGAAAGTTATTTTGCATCCTCATGCACATACGGCCAATAATAACCCTGCATCTTTGTTTTATATACCAAAGATCTACCCCCGCTGTGATTACCAGCATCACCACTATGCAACATTTTTAACACCTTTTGTCCTTCTTCTCTCGTCAAACATCTTAGCGATGGTCCATTAAATGATCTGCGATATAATACCCCATCTCTTAGTTTATAATTGGTTGCTCTACTTTTTAATTTATGTGCTTCTAATCGATTTCTGGGGATTTCTCCTCTCGCCAAATAAGCATGAAGATCTGCTCGCCAATCTGTAGCATTATTCCCTATTTCTTCCTCGCCAGATTCTACCATCATTACATCTGCATCTTCTTCTTCTTTGTTTATCGCCGGTTGCAAAAGTGTTTGAATTTTTATGCATCTCGCAAGTGGGTTTGTCATCATACTTGATATGAAATCAAAAGCATTTGCGAGCCTATTATCTTTCCTTGATATTTGTCTCCATTTTATTTTTGGAATTCTCGCAGACAATTCTTCAACAAGTTTTTTGTACTTCTTCAAAGATGGTTCATTTGTGGTATACTCTCCCTTTATCTGGCGAATAACCAATTGTGAATCGTTGGTGATTCTAGCATTTTCCAACTTCATTTCTATCGCAAATTTCAATGCATGGATTACAGCTTCATATTCTGTCTCATTATTAGTGGATGCAAATTCCAATCTAAATGAAAAAGCTGTTTTTTCTCCTTCTAGGGAAATGAAAACAACTCCAATCCCATTTCCTTCTCCATTTGACGATCCATCCACTAATATTTCCCATCTGTCAGGTTTTGTTAATAGCTCTTTTGGGTCTCCATGTTCTTCTTCTATATCCATCATCTCTTCTACAGCTTCATCATCTTCTAAAAGAAATTCAGCTAAAAAATCTGCGATAACTTGTGATTTTGGCGAAGATAGAATTTCATATTGAATATCAAAATGCCCTACTTGTGCATTCCATCTCTCAACTCTGCCTGATCTTTTTGAATTTTTCATCACTGATTCAATTGGCACTCTCGTTAACACTTTGATCTTATGCGCTTGGAAGTAAATCCGAAGCTTGAAGGTTGCGTGTACCAATGCTAGTATTAGTTTCTCAATCTTTGAATAATTTCTCTCTGCTGAATTAAATGTTTTGCTGATATAATAAATTGGTTTTTCTACCCCTGCGTCTACTCGCAATAACACAGCACTTAACGCATATGGAGTTGTCGCGAGATAAATCAATAATTCTTCTCCCGGTTCAGCTTTCTGTAATATAGATATACTCGCCAAATGTTCTTTTATTCCTTGAAAAGCTTTTTCGCATTCATCTGTCCACTTGATTTTGTTCCCTTTTTGAGTATATTGAAAAAATGTTTACACTTGTCTGAAGATCGCGAAATGAACCCTCCTAGCGAGGCTAAGATTCCATTTAGTTTTTTCACATCTTTTACCGTCGCAGGAGTTGGCATATCGCGAATTGCTTGTAACTTTTCTGGATCAACTTGTATTCCTTATTTTGATACAATATACCCTAAAAACTTCCCTGAACTTACTCCAAAGGTACACTTATCAGGATTCACTTTAATATTGAATTGCCGCATTTGATCGAAAATCTCTCTCAAATCTTGCACATGATTCTCAGCTTCTTTGCTTTTGATCAGCATATCATCTACATATACTTCTAATGTTTTGTGGATCCACTTTGCAAACACCTTTTCCACCATTCTTTGATATGTTGCACCAGCATTTCGTAAGCCAAATGGCATCTTTGTATAACAGTATAATCCTCTTGGAGCAAAAAATGCAGTATGTTCTTGATCTTCTTCATAGGAGGGATTTGATTATATCCTTTATACCCATCCAATGATGATATTCTTGCGTTTCCTGCTGCTGATTCAACCATTTGTGGAATATCTGGCAACGGAAAACTATCTTTTGGACATGCCTTGTTTAGATCCGTAAAATCTATGCAAATTCTTATCCCTTTGTTCTTTTTTGGGACCACCACCATGTTTGCAATCCATTCTGGATATTTTGCTTGTCTTATAATTCTGCAAGTCGAGCATCTTCTGTAATTCTTCTTCTATTTGAGAATGATATGTTGTTGTGATCTTCCTTATTCTTTGCTTAAATGGTCTTATGTTTTTGTTGATTTCTAATTTATGACATGCTATTGACGGGTCTATCCCTGGCATCTCATCCATGTTCCACGTGAAGATATCTGCATATTCTCGCAAGAGATTTATAGTTCTTTCTTCCTCATCTGCCTCCATTCTAGTCCCAATTTTCAGCATTTTAAGTTCTTTTTTACTTCCAATATTTATTTCTTTTGTTGGTTCAGCAGCAGTGTAGCTGGCTTCAGGTTCTCCCATTGGTGTTGGCGTTTTCATGACTCTCGCGAACTCATCTCCTTCTCGCGAAACTTCACTTGGTATCCCTTTTCCTTCTTTTGCCCTTATTATGTATATTTTAAATTCCTCTTCTTTCTTTACTTCTCTATTCAATTTTCTGCGAGTTTTTCGCAGCTTTGGACGTTCTTCACAATTTCTTACTTCAACTTGGTAGCACAATCTCGCGAAATTCACATCTCCTCTAATTTCTCCAATTCCATTAGGCATAGAAAATTTAACACATTGATGTAATGTTGACGCCACAGCCTTGATTGCGTGTATCCACGGTCTTCCCAGTATCATATTGTATGACGATTCCACATCTACCACACATAATGATATTTGTGTTTCAATTTCTCCTAATGGAATTCGCACCATTATCTCGCCTTTAGGTTTTGTTATAGACTTTCCGAAGCCATGAACATAATACGTTGAATGAGACATTTCTTCATCCTTATATCCCATCTTCTTGAAAGTATGATAAAATATCATGTCTACAGAACTTCCTGTGTATACTAAAGTTCTATTCATAGCCCATTCTTCTTCAGATTTTATCGATTTCTCCTTTCTCATTGGTATAGTGGTTACTGTGACCACCAATGGAGATGTATGATTTGAATCTTCTCTTGGTATTTCTGCTGCTGTAAACATGATTTATTGTTTTTCCTAATTTTTCAATGATGATATCTTCTCCACTGTCATAATCTTCCTTCCTTCAAAATCCCGTTTATGTATCCTTCCTTTAATATTTTCATGAAATTTATCAATCATTTCTTTTGTTATTACATCACCTTTCAATTTCCTACAATCCTTTTTGATTCTGATCATTCTTCCTTCAATTTTCTCACCGTTTTACTTTATGATTTCCCTAATCTTGAACAATTTTTATCTTCTTCTTCGCTTTTTCTTCTATTTTCGTTAATTCAATCCCTGTTTTGGGCGCCAAAATGTAGTTGCAGGATTTCCTACACTACACCCTTGTCAAGAATCTATGAAAACTAAGTCATAATTGTGGAAGAACAACAACACTTTTATTAAATTCACTTTCAGTAAGATTTACAAGAAATATTAAAACTCAGAAGTACAACTTTCTTTCTGGAGTTTCTCTCTCCTCAAAGTTCTCTCCGCTCTCAAAAATGCATCATCCTTTTTTGGATCTATTGTGCTCCTTATATAGGAAAACATATAGTGGAAGACATCTAGGATTTCCCCTTAATTCGGATCTGCTTTGCAATCTTATTGCGATCGTTACAATATTCCCTATCGCAAGAGTGATGGCCATCGCAGGATCAACACATTCTTCTTTTACTTCTTCCATCGTCAGTTTCTTTTAATTGTTCTGTAACGCTCGTTGTTGAAGAATCGTCAGTAACGCTCGCAGAAACGTTGTTAATATCGCATGAATAGTGTCGTAGCGATATTCTGGTACTGTAGACATCTTCCGGGACATAGGCTGCTTGCTCGATGATTTCCCAAACAAAACATTCTATCTCCAGTAATCCTTTGATTGTCGCGCTTCGTTCCCGCTGGAGGAGGAGGACAATGCAAATTGTGCCTACGGTATTCAGTCAGCGCATAGTTTTTGACCAAGTTTTTTTTGGCAAACTCTAATTCTTCGAGTAGATCTCCATTGGAGTCATCTTTGACTTCTGCATTATTATATCTGCTGTAGTAATGTCCCAATTTTTCACAAGAACAAGAATCACTTTATCCCTGGGATTGTCTTTCCCTTCCAATTCATAACTACAAATTAAAGATGATGTCGGATCCATGGTACCTTCTTTCACTTGCTTATCACATATTTTATTTTTCTCCAGAAATACGGCAGATCAAAATGAAAAAAATCTTCGTATTTCAAAATCATAATGCTCCACCAAAATCGACACAAATTATAAAATGGCCCATATGGACGAGGCGCGACCCACCTGTGAATGTCGATTTTTGTGGAGTCTCCGATTCCAAGGACATCCCAGACATATAAACCAAAAAATAATAGATTTGTGAGGGATAAAAACAAAAATGACATTTTGTTGTTTATAAAGTTTTTGCTTAACAAGGAGTCATCAATAAAAAATTGGTTTTAGGCCTCCAGAAACACAAGATCGGGCATGCCCAGTTCTTTATTCATTTAAAAGGTTGATTTCAAAACTTGTTACGTAAAACCTTCCCTACCATTGAAGGTTGGAAAAGTAATGTTATTATCCCAAAAGACCAACCATGTGTGACTGCTAAAGCGGATGTCAAATCTTATCATTGGATTATATACCCCACTAGCACTGATATTGTCTTTTATACCAATCATGCATGCAAGCCCAGAGAACAAGACTATCATCCAATTTGTTAGATCTTACAATCCAACTTGTTTATAATATTCGTAAGAGGCGCACACTCATAATTCGAGAAAATGTGAAAGTCTTCACCAGGGCCATTCCACAAAAAAAATATGCCTCTAATCGAATATATATATTTTTTTTTTTACCCTTATATAGGGACACCCATGATATTTTCTTGGGTAGGGATAGAGCGCCACTAACATGCGAGACAGCCAAAGGCTGTGACGAGTTTGGTTGAACAAACCACGTAGTTATTGTGTAGTTATTATTAGTGCAGTGATAGGTTGAACCCACTAGCGTTGGTATGTCAAGTTAGTAGTCAAATTTAGATGACAAAACACATTCTTGATTTAATCACTAAAGTCAGTTTCGGACTAGACTAGGTTTAAGAAGTAGAGTATAGAATTAAAGATATACTTGAAGAATGAAGATTGAATACTACACGGAGACATCTTGGAGAACTTTATTAAATGTTAGTAACAAACTCTTGATTCTCTTATTTACTCTACCTCTCTATCTATAGAAACAAATGCTCACTCAATGGAACAATTTTTATGACGATAAATATATATTATATAAACACTCGAGGATATTTGAGCCTATGAATTTTGTGAGAAAGACCTTTACCACTGGAAAGGTCTTGATATTGGAGTGAATGAGAATATCACTTAATTACGAGTTATAACGAAGAATTTATGAGTTATTTATTAAAGAAACACTTATAAGTGTTGATTTCGTGAACAGAAAATTGTACACAAACTTTTGTCAACAATTCGCAAACCAAAACCGTGAATATCTAACTAAAAGCCTATTCTGGTAAAGTATTTGGGTGTTTGCTTTCTTAGACATGGTATCTTTGTTTCCAAGAAATCTAGCCTTGAAACATTATGTGTGTCTTGCATAAGGTTATTTTCCATATCTTTGTTCTCACGAACAAGAGTGAGATTTCAAAAGACTTTACTTGGGGATCGTAAAGCATAGGGAAGTTATATTCTTTGATAGTTACGGAACCTGTTCCTAGATATCAATATATCTCTAGATTTTGCTAGGTGATCTTGTGAGGAAAATACAATTATGTTACAAAATGGTAAAACCTAATGGTTGAGAAGTATATTCTAAAGAGAATTAATGTTCTGCTAGAGGATTTTCAAGAACATCTTCTAAAAATAATGGGGTTATGTTAGAAGGTTTACAAGAGGAATTACTAAAGCGAATT
Organism: Papaver bracteatum; assembly: GCA_023529315.1. Lineage (NCBI taxonomy): Eukaryota > Viridiplantae > Streptophyta > Magnoliopsida > Ranunculales > Papaveraceae > Papaver > Papaver bracteatum. The sequence continues at coordinate 806,096 of JAJJWX010000457.1, read as the reverse complement.
GGTATTCTGCTAGGAGTTTTATAGGTGCACGAATACAACTGAAGTAGGTATTATATCTAGTCTGAAATCTGGTAGTAGGTAATTGGTAACATCTTAAATTAGTGTCTGTGTTTGATTTTTTTTCACATTATATTGTTTTATCTTTATAATTGAAATATCACAGGTTGTACGTATCTAAACCTAGATAGTATTATCTCAACTGTAAATAACCTACAAGACTCATTCTTGTTGAATTCATATCTTAAAATATAGATTACAAGACTTGTTCTTGTAGAAATTCGGTTCGTGAACAGTTTCACTACATACTAGGTTTACCTTGTTAAAACAATCTTAAATACAATTTCGTAACCGAATGTATAGATTGTACAAGGATTGTCTATATAAGTTACGGGTAGGCTTAGAACCCTGATATGATATTTTCCAGCTTTACTGATCTAGTTGTTTCTTTATACTGATACTGATTTGTATCTTTAACAGGAAAGCTCTGTTGAAGCTAGATTGAACTCTATCCAAGTGTAGGAAGATAATGCTGAGTAATCATCAGGAGATGAAAGCATTAAGATATTTTATCTCTTCTTTTTTACTTTTTTTTTGTTTTTTGTGCTGGTGAGCAATTCATGTTGAAGTTATTACTTAGAAATACTTGTCTCGTTTTGGATCTGCATGGTACTTCAGCCATTCGCCAGTGTAGATTGTTTGCTAAGCTGGATAACTAGTACTGATTAAAATGAGAGAATTTTTTGATCATTAAAACAAAGTAGTTTGCGGTATTCCTTTATTCCATGATTAGTCGGCTCTGAATTTTGTTAACTTTTATTTATTTTTATTTTAATTAATGAATTTTGATTGATGTCGCTATAAGGTACTTCAGATCTTTAAGAAATCAAATTAGCAACAAGATATGAGATACCTAAAAGAAAAGGCACAACCAAGAATGTAGTTTCAGTGAAAAAGTACCCATAAGTATCTACCAAATCACAGGTATTCCAATACTTTTCTATTTATTAGCATTGCCATATCTCACAATTCACATTCCTGCTCATATTTTCGCTCAAAATCCTATTATTACGACTCTTTCTTTTAATGTAGCTGTCTTTTTTTTTCATTGTCTTGACGAAATTGTGAATTTCCTTAGGCTTCGTCGATGGAGGTATCTTTTTCCTTCTTGGGCTTTGAAGCCACTCCCTTGTTTGATAACTTGTGAATTGATTTCGTTTCCTTAGCCCTGATTTGATCAACTAATGTCGTAATACCAGATACCCAGTCCTCGACATCTTCCGGGACATAGTCAGCATGCTCGATGATTTCCCAAATAAAACATTCTATCTCCAGTAAACCTTTGATTGCCGCGCTTTGTTCCCGCTGAAGGAGGAGGACAATGCAAATTGTGCCTACGGTATTCAGTCAGTGAAGAGTTTTTGACCAAGTTTTTTGGAAAACTCTAATTCCTCGAGTAAACCACCCTTGGAGTTATCTTTGACTTCAGCATTATTATATCTGCTGCAGTAAAGTCCCAATTTTCCATAAGAAGAAAAAGCACTTTATCCCTGGGATTGGCTTTCCCTGCCGATTCCTAACTACGGATTAAAGATGATGTCGGATCCATGGTACCTTCTTTCACTTGCTTATCACAGATTTTTTTTTTCCAGAAATACGACAGATCAAAATGAAAAAATCTCCGTATTTCGAAAACCTAATGCTCCACCAAAATTCGACACAGATTATAAAATAGCCCATATAGACGAGGCGCGACCCACATGCGAATGTCGGTTTTTTTGGAGTCTCCGATTCCAAGGACATCCTTGACATATAAGTCGGAAAAGAATAGATTTGTGAGGGATAAAAACGAAAATGACATTTTGTTATTTATAAACTTTCTGCTTAACAAGGAGAAATCAATAAATAATTGGCTTTAGGCCATCCTGAAACACAAGACTGGGCATGCCCAGTTCTTTATTCGTTTAAAAGGTTGATTTCGAAACTTGTTACGTAAGACCTTCCCTACCATTGAAGGTTGGAAAAGTAATGTTATTATCCAAAAAGACCAACCATGTGTAACTGCTAAAGGGGATGTCAGATCTTATCATTGGATTGTATACCCCACTAGCACTGATATTGTTTTTCTTACCAATCATGCATGCAAGCGCAGAGAACAAGACTTTCATCTAATTTGTTTGATCTTACAATCCAATTTGTTTATAACATTCGTAAGAAGCGCACACTCATAATTCGAGAAAATGAGAAAGTCTTCACCAGGGCCATTCCACAAAAAAAATATGCCTCTAATCGAATATATATATATTTTTGTTTACCCTTATATAGGGACACCCATGATATTTTCTTGGGTAGGGATAGAGCGCCACTAACATGCGAGACAGCCGAAGGCTATGACGAGTTTGGTTGAACGAACCGCGTAGTTATTGTGTAGTTCTTGTTAGTGCAGTGGTCGGTTGAACCCACTAGCGTTTGTATGTCAAGTTAGTTGTCAAATTTAGATGACAAAACGCATTCTTGATTTAATCACTAAAGTCAGTTTAGGACTAGACTAGGTTTAAGAAGTAGAGTATAAAATTAAAGATATACTTGAAGAAAGAAGATTGAATACTACAAGGAGACATCTTGGAGAACTTCATTAAATGTTAGTAACAAACTCTTGATTCTCTTATTTGCTCTACCTCTCTATATATGGAAACAAATGCTCACTCTATGGAACAATTCCTATGACGGTAAATATATATTATATAAACACTCGAGGATATTTTAGCCCATGACTTTTGTAAGAAAGACCTTTATCACCGGAAAGGTCCTGATATTGCAGTGAATGAGAATATCACTCAATTACGAGTTATAACGAAGAAGTTATGAGTTATTTATTAAAGAATCACTTATAAGTGTTGATTTCGTGAACAGAAAGTTGGAGGGTAGTATCTGAAATGACATCTACTAGCATAATGTCCTTTCTTTCTACAAATCTGACAATCAACATTTGATAAATCCCTTTTTTCACCAGTAGCATGTCCAAAATTACCATGTACTTGACTAGAATTAATATTCTGTCCAAAATTATACCCTTGAGAATTCTTGTAAACATTATTTTGTCCCTAATCATTCTTGAAATTCCCTCTAGACTTTCCTCTTCCATTCCCAGCATACCCATTACCAGAATTACCATTTCTACTATAGAATGCAGAAGGATTTTGTGCATCAAATAACATTGCAGAATCTTGTTGTTGATCTATGAGCCATTGCTCATGATTAAGTAATCTAGGTTTGAGTTCAGCAAAACTAAAAGGGACTTCTCTATTATGTGTTGCAATTTAAAAAGAATCATATTCTCTTCCTAGACCATTTAGGACATACATTGTCAAATCAGAAGAATTTACCCTTTCTCTTATTGCATCTAATGAATTAGCTATAGTTTTGACATTATGTAGATAAACTAGAATAGTAAGATTACCTTTCTTGATATTATGAAGCTGATTTCGAAGCATGCTTTTCCTGGCCATGAATTGACTCTTAAAACTAATTTCAAGATAAGCCCAAATTTCATGTGCAGTAGAGAGACCCAAAACATCACCACTAACAGAATCAGTGAAGGTAGCCTTCATACAACTTGTCACAAAGCAATCAACCTTCCTCCAGCGTATCCATTCAGTATTCAGACTCAAAACACCATCAACTTCAATATGCTTAACTGGTTCTATAACATCACCAGTAACATAACCAAAAAGATCTGTCGATACAAGAATTGACTCCATTTGATCTCGCCATAGCAAGAAATTGTTCGAACCCAATTTGATAGAAACAAAATTAGAAATATTAGTAAAGGGGAAAGTGAAATCACCCATCTGAACAGCGGAATTCGAAGCAGCCATATTTCTTCTCCTTTGGTAAATAATTGTTGATGACATTAGCCAAAAAATTGAAGATTATTGAAAAATTTGATTCAAGATTTCAGATCTTGAATGAAAAACTCAATCGAAAACCGATGAGATAAGAATCTGTAAAAAAATGTATTAGAAAGGTTTGTAGATTCGGGTATTGATGTGTTTGAAAGATTTGTTGAGAAAGATGTATTACGCAAGAGAAAAATTACAGATCAGGATTGTTGGTCGTGATACCATGAGAGAACTTGTAATTGTTATTCATAAAACAGATGAAATCTGTAAGAGTTGTACAAAGCCTATTTAAGGCTATTCAGAAGGTGAAGCTATTACAGATAGGTCAATAATTGACCTCTTGATTTATGACAGCTGTATTGACTCACACACTTAACTGACACAAACACAATATGTGAATAGATCCCAATGTCAACATAAATAGATTCTGGGTTGGTGTTCTTTGAAGAAAAAAAATCTTCACGTTTTGATGAGTCATTGATACAATTTAGATATTTTTACTACTAATTAATCCCGATAAGTTAGCCACTGACTAAAATAGCTAAGATAAAACCAAACTGGTAAAAACTGCCTCTCACATTTTATTTAATTTTTTATATTTGTGGATCCCAGTGGGCCCAGCCTCTCTGGAGACGTGCAAGGAGTGTGTTTGTGTGTGGCGGTTTTCACCCGGTTTTTTCAGCTCGGTCTGTTAAGATTTTTTGTTTTTAATTTTATTTCAAAATATTCCTTTTTATCTTTTAGTTGTAGGTCTCAAACTAGCCACGTGGAAAAAAAAGGGTCATATATTTCTTTTTGTCTTTTAGTGGTAGACCCCAAACTAGCCAGATAAAAAAAAAGGGTCATATATTTAAATGGAAGGGTTAAAAACTTAATTCTATAAGTTAATGCACAGGAAGGAAGGACAAATAATTCAAAATTACCAAGTCTATTCCTCAGACGTATGCAAAAAAAAAAAAAAAAACAATTGCCACACCAAGTGGCTGGCAAACTAGTTGTGCCGCCATGGGGTACCAATTTATTCGTGATAAGATTGGAGTGTATGCAAAAAAAAATTCTTTTTGCTTTTTCATTTTTTCTGATATCCACTCCACCCACATATGTGACTCATTGAGCATGTAACCACCCTTAAGTCTAAGTGATGCAAAGTGCAAACTAGTAAGCCTGCTAATGGGGTGCCAGGATTGGTGGAAGTGTACCAAGCCAAGGCAAAAACTGTTTTGTACTATATGAAAAAATATTTTGTCTTATTATAGTAATTTTGGTACACCCCTAGTCCCCACTTAATTTGGTACTCTTATTAGCAATCTTGGAAACTAGAGCCACGTCCAATCAATCTTTACTTCAGCTCGGCTATCTCACCATTAACACCACTCTCGTATTTCCAGGCATCGTAACGACGTGGGTAATAATTACTTGCCCCACTTTTGTCGTAGTGTCACTTCCCGCACGCACTTATTACTTTCCCAAAAATAAAAAACTCCCAAAACCCTCTGGAAACCATTATTCCCAATATCATCTATGCTCTTGGGAAGACACTCCACCAGAAAAAACCCTAAAAATCGAGAGCTCTGGATGTCCGTTTTCGTTCTTCATCTGTGAAAATCTAGATATCTTCTTTGGTTTCACCGTCTCTGTCTCGATTTCTGGATTTAGTTAGACTAAGTCATATGGGGTGCTTGTCTAGCACCTAGATTAGCAATCCACGTCAGCCAGCAAAATCACCTAAGTCTTATGGGGGTGCTAGTCTAGCATGCTAGTCGCTGAAACAAAACATCTCCTTGAGCTGAACCGTCCCGCGCAACTACCTTTCGCGGAACAATCCCGTGCTTGACCAGTCAACATAGTTAATGCGCAAAATCATTCCGCGCTTGAAGTCTATGTTGAATAATTAAATTTCATCTTTCTGTACGACTAGAGAGAGACATAAAACGGCATACAACAGTTGATGAAATCACGAAAAGTGAATGAATTTAATTGTGAGAAGAGATATTAAGCAGAGAGAGGGTCTATTGAGAGGATATTAGTATAAGTATTAGTCTAGTGAGAGGGTAAAGGACATAATTTAATTTATTAGAGCTAGAGAGGGTCTAGTTGGTCTAGTGAGAGGTGTGAATTGTGTGAAGTGACTGATGAGTGAGAGGATATAATTTAATTTATTTTGTGGCGCGTTTCCATTCCGCGCTGGATGTTTGCGCTGGACCATTCCACGTAGATGCTTGGAATATTCTTCCGAGCGCTGTTTCGGTCCGCGAAAGTTAATTTTCCTAGCGCTGAATCATTTTGCGTACCAATCTGGCATGCTAGTTCACATGCTAGCAACTGCTAGGAAAGAGAATTAGTGTTAAATTTTTTGCTACATTTTTTTTTGGAATTGCAACACTTGTGTGCTAATCTAGCACCTCCAATCTAGCCCATAAGACTTAGTCTTATGTTTTCGTTTTTACAAGCAATGGGTAAGTCAGAGGACGATCTGGAATCAAGTCTTCTCCATTTTCCTCTTACAACCCCTTACTTAATTTTTTTCCTCGTTTTGTATCCAGAAGCAACCGCACCACATGTTGAGATGTTAGATGCTGCTTACAAGGGGGGTGTCAATCGCTTCAAGAGTAAGAAAAATAGTATTATATATTTTTACTTTTTATTTCTTATGTATTATATAATTTTCTTAAAAAAATTGTTTGGTTATTTGTTAGGGTTAGCTTTGAATCATGCTGAAGGCGAAAGGATTGGAGTGACAGAAACGATTGAAAAGGTTATAGATGAAGGTGGAAGAGGATCTCTTCATGTTGCTGCTGCAGGAGGAAGTTTAGAAGTTTGCAAATACTTCTTGAGAATGTGAAACTTGATGTGGATTCCAAAGATGGACAGGGTAATATCATTTCTAGCCTTCTTTTTTTAACAATTAAAATGCTAAGCGATTTTGTCTCGTTTAAGGAATAATATTATGTTTTAGGGGTTAGATTCAATTGTTTTTTTATGCTAAGAAGCTATGTCTTATATCTGGTTTACAGGCATCACACCCTTGCATCATGCTACTGTAAAAGGGCATTTTGACACGGTTAGATATCTTCTGGAAAAGGGTGCCAACCCAGATGCCTCAGATAATACCAATGCCACTCCTTTACTTTATGCTGCAAAGTTAGGTACTCCCTATCTGGATGAGATTTTCAATCTTCTGTTAGATATTAAATCTTCATTGGTGCCTTTAAGTCTAAACATTTGGTCCCACCTTAAAATTTAAATCTACATAGTTAATTACCTATTTATGCATTACACCTGATTTTTTACTTTTTTTTTGGTTTTTACTAATTGGAAAACGTTGTGACTGCCCTGGCCAATTTTTTGGATCAGTTAATTCATAACCAACCAAAAAGATATCATCTTTAAACATGACCTCTTGCTTGCCTTGATGGTTTGCCTAATAGTGACTAGTGAGCAGTCTTGATGGAAGTCTGAAAATATTCTGGTCTCAACTTTACACCGCGATATAGATGCTCCAGTCAATGTGCAAATAACTGAACAACCTTTCAGTGGTTCATGAAGCATGGCAAAATACTTCATTTTGGTTTAGTTCTCACTAGACCTGTCAGGAGCTTAGAATTCCTCAAAGTAGGTTACAAAATCTGAGTAACAATAAGATGTTTCATAACTTTACTATTTATCTTTACTTGTTTGAAGTTTGAACATATACTTAAGCATGCAATTCTTATGAGGTAATTGTTAGAAAAAACTATGTTTTGTTTTGCTCAAAAAATGCATGGACCATGTTTTGATACCAAGACCTATTGCTCCCTAGATGTTTTTTCATGTGAATGAATAAAACATTAGTCCCATATAGACTAATACACTTAGAGTTTTAGACTTAAATACCATGGGTTTAGCCTTAAGGGCATGGCCCTTTGGGTCTTTAGACCTTTGTGTATGGGGAAAGCCCTAGACTATGGCAAGGTTGCCTAAACCTTATTGCATTTCTTATTGCCTTTCCCGTTCGCGCGGTGCTTCGCACAGAAGCACGCTCGCTCGGCGTGGGCGTGGGCGTGGGTGTTCCATCGATTAGTCAAACTCCAACTTTGGAGTATGAGACTGAACTGAGAAGAAGTAAAAGGGTAAGAACTGAAACAAGTTTTGGCCCAGATTTTTTGACTCTTACGGTAGAGTCTGAACCCCAAACCTACAAGGAAGCTATGACTTCTCCAGAAGCTCCTTTCTGGGAAGAAGCTTCATTAAATGAATGGGATTCCATTCAGCAAAACGAAACTTTGGAGCTTGTAGACTTGCCTCCTGGAAGTAAATCCATAGGTTGCAAATGAGTGTTCAAAAGGAAACTTAGAACAGATGGAACTATAGATAAATATAAAGCTAGGTTGGTAGCTAAAGGCTATAGACAACAGGAAGGATTAGATTTCTTCGATACTTATTCACCAGTCTCTAGAATCACCTCGATTAGGATATTGATTGCTATAGCTTCAATTTAGGATTTGCATATACATCAGATGGATGTTAAAACTGCATTTTTATATGGTGAATTAAATGAAGAAATTTATATGGACCAACCTGAAGGCTTTATTGTAAAAGGTTGTGAAAACAAAGTATGCAAGTTGAACAAATCTCTTTACGGTTTAAAACAAGCACCTAAACAATGGCATGAAAAATTTGATCATGTTATGATAACTAATGGTTTCAAGGTTAATGAATCGATAAATGTGTTTACATTAAATCAGGATGATTCTCATGTTATTGTGTGCCTATATGTTGATGATATGCTCATATTAGGCGAACCTTGATATTATTAATACCATTAAAAGCATGCTTAGAGATAATTTTGACATGAAAGACTTAGGCCCTACTGATGTAATCTTAGGGATGAAAATCGAAAGACGTCTGATGGATATAGTCTTAGTCAATCTCATTATCTTTGAAACCGTATTAAAGAGATTTAACTATGAAAATGCTAAACCTCTGCATCTACTCCATTTGATCCCACTTGTAAATTGAAAAAGAACAAGGGTGAGGGTATTGATCAACTTGAGTATTCTCGCATTATTGGTAGTCTTATGTATTTAATGAACTCGTACAAGACCTTGATATTGCTTACTCAGTGAGTAGATTAAGCGGTATACTTGCAACCTGTGGCAGGATCACTGGTATGCTCTCTTCGAGTTTTATGTTACCTGAGAGGGACCTCAAACTATTGCTTAAGTTTTGGGAAGTATCCTGCTGTCTTTGGAAGGGTATTGTGATGCCAACGGATATCGAGACTCGGAAGAGTGCAAGTCTACTAGTGGGTACATCTTCTTACTTGGAGGTGCGTCTGTCTCATGGAAGTCTACCAAACAGACATGTATCGCTAAATCCACTATGGAGTCTGAATTTATAGCCTTGGAAAAAGCTGGAGAGGAAGTTTGAATGGATACGATGTTTCCTGGGAGGAATTCCACTCGGCCCAAGCTCGTGTCTTCAATCGCAATCCACCGTGATAAGTAAGCTGCTCTTGGTTGCGCAAAGAATAATGTATACAACGGGAAGTCTATACATATACGAAGAAGACACAAGACGGTGAAACAACTACTCTCTACTGGTATTATCTCGATAGACTTTGTAAAATCCAAAGATAATCTTGCAGATCCTTTAACGAAAGGCTTAACCAGAGAGGAAGTTAAATTTACATCGAAGGGGATGGGACTTAAGCTCATTGAATAAATCACCATGAAGGATACTCAACCTTGTGATTGGATTTCCAAGATCAAGGTTCAATGAGACAACTAATTTATGGTGATATTGGGTAAAGCACTATCTTTGTCTCTCCCTATGGTGTAACTGTGCGATAGTGCTGCCTGCAGAATTAAAGGATGATCTTTTGCGATCTTAATGGGTACCATGGCTTTGATTAAAGTGGGGTGTTGTAGGACACTCTTTATGGACTCACCTTTGTGGATGTTGGAAGTGGGGCCGCTTCCTATGAGAATTTGAGCTGATTCTCTAGAGACATTCATTAAGTCCGGGATTTTAGCCCACGGCCAAAATGGGCACAACCGCAAGAGCTTGGCAGTTGTTTTCATCGGTTGAGGCATCAAGTGTGGCTGTTATTTCTGAATTGCATTCATTGTTGGCGGTTCAAGACATTGCGTTCACCGTATCAACAAGCAGTTCAGGTAACCTTTCACTAAGTTAAGGTTCAATCTTTGGGACACCTTAGCCTATTTTGTTGCCTTATGTTTTCTCGTGTTTTATCGACATGTTTTATTATTCATGTGGGGTATTGTTAGAAAAAACTATGTTTTGTTTTGCTCAAAAAATGCATGGACCATGTTTTGATACCAAGACCTATTGCTCCCTAGATGTTTTTTCATGTGAATGAATAAAACATTAGTCCCATATAGACTAAAACACTTAGAGTTTTAGACTTAAATACCATGGGTTTAGCCTTAAGGGCATGGCCCTTTGGGTCTTTAGACCTTTGTGTATGGGGAAAGCCCTAGACTATGGCAAGGTTGCCTAAACCTTATTGCATTTCTTATTGCCTTTCCCGTTCGCGCGGTGCTTCGCACAGAAGCACGCACGCTCACTCAGCTCGGCTCGGCTCGGCGTGGGCGTGGGCGTGGGCGTGGGCGTGGGCGTGGGCGTGGGCGTGGTCGAGGGCGAGGGCGTGGGCGTGGGAGTGGGTGTGGGTGTGGGTGTGGGTGTGAGTTTACCCAACCCTATCTTTTTGCTGAAATGTTTTCCACACGTTTCTCCCACACATGTAAAGAATTTTATTCTTTGCCTTCTCGGTTTTGGATTTCCGACAGCCTCGAGAAGCATCTTCATTCACGCGTGTCACACGGTTTTCTTGACACCTGTACACACTGTTTTCCTCGAGAAGAATCTCGCAAATTTTGAATGCGTGTGCACTGTTCTTTTAACGCGATTTTTACCTTACTTTTGCAACGTTCGAGATGCGTGAATCACGGACAGTCTGTCGTGCTTTGGATTCTCTTCCAACGTTCGAACATTTTCTTGCTATAAATACGAGTAGTAAACTTCAATTGAAAACCATACCTTTCAGAACTCTTCACTCTGAAATTCTTCTTCTTCTTTTATGCTTTCAGAAATTTTAAGTTTACAGAAACATAAAATCGAGTTCTTAGTTTACAGAAACATAAAATCGAGTTCTTAGTTTACAGAAACATAAAAACGAGTTGTAGTTTACAGAAACATAATTTTGTAATACTACTTCTTTGTTTACAAAAAACATAAATTAGCTTTTACATTTCTCTGAAACTGGTTGTAGTTTCGATTTATGTTTTTGTTTTCATTATTTGCTTTGCCAAGTTCTAAGGGTTCTCTCGTGTATGCTACACATAGAGGAGAACTAACATAGTTGTATCCTGGAGGTAATTTGTTAATTGCTATAGCATCTCGGAGGAGTAGCAGGAAATATTACCTTTAGCTCAGCGTATCTCATACGTGCCTCTACTAAGTTTTTGATACTATCATCGAGTCTCCTTTGTATAACAGTAACACATCAGTGAGTGTTAAGTATTTTTCTCATGTTTCTTGAGTTGATTGTGTAATCTAAGTATTATTTCTCAGTTGCATACGAATATTGTAATTTATTTCCAACAATCTAAAGGTAATAACTTGCCTTATTGTAATATTGTAATATTGTGATATTGTAATTGCTCCGAACATGGGAAAAAATACCGTAGAAAAACCACCAAAGTTCAGTGGTAAGGACTTTAAGAGATGGCAGTCTAAAATGCTATTCTTCCTAAACGACCAAAGGTTAGATGGATATGCTTTAGAAAAACCCTCGAGAAAACTTCATCGCCGTGGTAATGAAGATAAATTGGACAAAGTGGAATAGGAAGAATTATTTGTGCAAGAATCATATTCTTAATTGTCTTGATGATTCCTTGTATGACTTCTATAATGCAAAAGAAGATTTTAATGCTTTTGATTTATGGGAAGCTCTAGAAGAAAAATATCATCTCAAGCTCTGGAAGTAAGAAATTCTTGATGGCTAAGTTCTTAGAATACAAAATGACCGACGAAAAGCTCAGGTAGAACAGTTCGTTGAACTTCAACTCCTCATCAGCGAGATTCTTGTCAAGGCATGACTTTTGATGAAGCTCTACAAGTTTCGGCTGTGATTGAAAAGCTTCCACCCTCATGGAGCGAATACAAGAGGAGGTCGACACAAGACTCGTGAAATCACCATGGTGGAGCTTGGCAAAAGATCCAGGTTGAGGAGCTTATGTGCAGCAAGGACAAGAGCATGATGCTTGAGCAAAAACATGACAAACAAAGCTCATGTTTTGGATGATAAAGTCTGCTTCAAAGAAAACTCCCGGAGAATCCAAAGAAAATTGGTAATAGACGTAACAGACGTCGAAAACCCGAGGTAACAATTTTAAGCCTAGGGGTGGTGTCACTAAGCACACCATCAAAGGCGACTGTTTTAACCGTGGTAAACCCGGACATATGGCTAAAGACCGTAAGGCCCCTAAAAGGATCAAATATGATCCTAAACAAAAAAATAAGGCAAACATAGTAGAGGACTCGGATACTTCACCGGCATGGTGTCCGAAGTCGACCTTGTCTCTAGTATGACTAATGTGAGAGACCGGTGGCTTGATTCTGAGCCACCAAGCATGTCTCTAAATTCAGAATGCTTTCTCCTCCTATGCCATAGTAGGAGATGATGAGAAACTATTCATGGGAAACTCTTCCACCGCGAAAGTGGTGGGGAAAGGCAAGGTCGAATCAAGCTAACTTCAGAAAAACTCTCATTAAATGACGTATTTTACGTCCCAGACATATGAAAAAATCTTATCTCAGAAACCATCTTACTAGGAAAAGGATTTAAGATTGTTGCTGAATCTAATACTGTTGTCATTTCTAAGCATGGTGAATTCGTAGGAAAAGGTTATGTTACCGATAACATGATTAAGCTTAGTGTATCTGATTTGAAATTGAATGTTAATGCATCTTCTTCTGCTTATGTTTGTGACTCTTCACATGTTTGGCATGATAGACTTGGGCATGTTAATCTCAAATCTCTAGAAAGACTTGCTAATTTAGGTTGCATACCAAAAATAAACTTTGATAAAAATCAAAGATGTGAAATCTGTGTTGAATCTAAATATACAAGAAAACCGTTTAATAAAAGGATTGAACGTAAAACAGTTCCTTTGGAACTAATACACTCGGATTTAGAGATTTGAAATCAACACCAACAAGAGGTGGTAAAAATGGTACATCACTTTTATAGATGATTACTCACGCTATTGTCGTTCATCTTCTTAGAAGTAAAGATGAAGCCTTAGAGGCCTTCAAATTTTATAAAATTGAAGTAGAAAACCAAAAAGGAGTTAAAATTAAAACTCTTAGGTCAGACCGTGGCGGTGAATATGTGATACCTATAGGTGAGTTTTGTAAACATAATGGAATCATTCATGAAACTACTGCACCATATTCACCAGAATCGAATGGTGTAGCTGAAAGAAAAAATAGAACACTCATAGATATGGTAAATGCTATGTTGACAAGTTCGGTGGTTATCTTCGAACTTGTGGGGGAAGCTATCCTCTCTGCTTTCTATATTTTGAACCGAGTTCCATTTAAAAAATCTGATAAAACTCCTTATGAATTGTGGAATGGTAAACAACCTTCCTATGCATACTTTAAAGTGTGGGGGTGTTTGGCCAAGGTGGCCATTCCTCATCCCAAGAAAACTAAATTAGGTCCTAAAACAATTGACTGTGTTTTCTTAGGGTATCCTGATCATACAATTGCATACAAGTTCTTGGTCATCGCTTCGACCATAATAACATTGGTCGAACACCATATTGGAATCTAAAGATGCTGTGTTTTATGAACACATTTTTCCTTTAAGGTCCTGGACCTCGAAAAAGGGTCCATGATGACCTCCCGGATGTTCCATCGATTAGTCAAACTCCAACTTTGGAGTATGAGACTGAACTGAGAAGAAGTAAAAGGGTAAGAACTGAAACAAGTTTTGGCCCAGATTTTTTGACTCTTACGGTAGAGTCTGAACCCCAAACCTACAAGGAAGCTATGACTTCTCCAGAAGCTCCTTTCTGGGAAGAAGCTTCATTAAATGAATGGGATTCCATTCAGCAAAACGAAACTTGGGAGCTTGTAGGCTTGCCTCCTGGAAGTAAATCCATAGGTTGCAAATGGGTGTTCAAAAGGAAACTTAGAACAGATGGAACTATAGATAAATATAAAGCTAGGTTGGTAGCTAAAGGTTATAGACAACAGGAAGGATTAGATTTCTTCGATACTTATTCACCAGTCTCTAGAATCACCTCGATTAGGATATTGATTGCTATAGCTTCAATTTATGATTTGCATATACATCAGATGGATGTTAAAACTGCATTTTTATATGGTGAATTAAATGAAGAAATTTATATGGACCAACCTGAAGGCTTTATTGTAAAAGGTTGTGAAAACAAAGTATGCAAGTTGAACAAATCTCTTTACGGTTTAAAACAAGCACCTAAACAATGGCATGAAAAATTTGATCATGTTATGATAACTAATGTTTTCAAGGTTAATGAATCTGATAAATGTGTTTACATTAAATCTGTGGATGATTCTCATGTTATTGTGTGCCTATATGTTGATGATATGCTCATATTAGGCAGTAACCTTGATATTATTAATACCATTAAAAGCATGCTTAGAGATAATTTTGACATGAAAGACTTAGGCCCTACTGATGTAATCTTAGGGATGAAAATCAGAAAGACGTCTGATGGATATAGTCTTAGTCAATCTCATTATGCTGAAACCGTATTAAAGAGATTTAACTATGAAAATGCTAAACCTGCATCTACTCCATTTGATCCCACTTGTAAATTGAAAAAGAACAAGGGTGAGGGTATTGATCAACTTGAGTATTCTCGCATTATTGGTAGTCTTATGTATTTGATGAACTGTACAAGACCTGATATTGCTTACTCTGTGAGTAGATTAAGTAGGTATACTTGCAACCTGGGCGGGGATCACTGGTATGCTCTCTTCGAGTTTTACGTTACCCGAGAGGGACCTCAAACTATTTCTTAAGTTTTGGGAAGTATCCTGCTATACTTTGGAAGGGTATTGTGATGCCAACTGGATATCAGACTCAGAAGAGTGCAAGTCTACTAGTGGGTACATCTTCTTACTTGGAGGTGCGTCTGTCTCATGGAAGTCTACCAAACAGACATGTATCGCTAAATCCACTATGGAGTCTGAATTTATAGCCTTGGAAAAATCTGGAGAGGAAGCTGAATGGATACGATGTTTCCTGGGAGGAATTCCACTTCAGCCCAAGCTCTGTGTCTTCAATCGCAATCCACCGTGACGATGAAAGCTGCTCTTGGTTGCGCAAAGAATAATGTATACAACGGGAAGTCTATACATATACGAAGAAGACACAAGACGGTGAAACAACTACTCTCTCTACTGGTATTATCTCGATAGACTTTGTAAAATCCAAAGATAATCTTGCAGATCCTTTGACGAAAGGCTTAACCAGAGAGGAAGTTAAATTTACATCGAAGGGGATGGGACTTAAGCTCATTGAATAAATCACCATGAAGGATACTCAACCATGTGATTGGATTTCCAAGATCAAGGTTCAATGAGACAACTAATTTATGGTGATATTGGGTAAAGCACTATCTTTGTCCCTCCCTATGGTGTAACTGTGCGATAGTCTTTGCATGCGAAATTAAAGGATGATCTTTTGCGATCTTAATGGGTACCATGGCTTTGATTAAAGCGGGGTGTGGCAGGACACTCTTTATGGACTCACCTTTGTGGATGTTGGAAGTGGGGCCGCTTCTATGAGAATTTGAGCCGATTCTCTAGAGACATTCATTAAGTCCGGGATTTTAGCCCACGACCAAAATGGGCACAACCGCAAGAGCTTGGCAGCTGTTTTCATCGGTTGAGGCATCAAGTGTGGCTGTTATTTCTGAATTGCATTCATTGTTGGCGGTTCAAGACATTGCGTTCACCGTATCAACAAGCAGTTCAGGTAACCTCTCACTAAGTTAAGGTTCAATCTTTGGGACACCTTAGCCTATTTTGTTGCCTTATGTTTTCTCGTGTTTTATCGACATGTTTTATTATTCATGCGGGGGATTGTTAGAAAAAACTATGTTTTGTTTTGCTCAAAAAATGCATGGACCATGTTTTGATACCAAGACCTATTGCTCCCTAGATGTTTTTTCATGTGAATGAATAAAACATTAGTCCCATATAGACTAAAACACTTAGAGTTTTAGACTTAAATACCATGGGTTTAGCCTTAAGGGCATGGCCCTTTGGGTCGTTAGACCTTTGTGTATGGGGAAAGCCCTAGACTATGGCAAGGTTGCCTAAACCTTATTGCATTTCTTATTGCCTTTCCCGTTCGCGCGGTGCTTCGCACAGAAGCACGCACGCTCGCTCGGCTCGGCTCGGCGTGGGCGTGGGCGTGGGCGTGGGCGTGGGCGTGGGCATGGGCGAGGGCGAGGGCGTGGGCGTGGGAGTGGGTGTGGGTGTGGGAGTGGGTGTGGGTGTGAGTTTACCCGACCCTATCTTTTTGCTGAAATGTTTTCCACACGTTTCTCCCACACATGTAAAGAATTTTATTCTTTGCCTTCTCGGTTTTGGATTTCCGACAGCCTCGAGAAGCATCTTCATTCACGCGTGTCACACGGTTTTCTTGACACCTGTACACACTGTTTTCCTCGAGAAGAATCTCGCAAATTTTGAATGCGTGTGCACTGTTCTTTTAACGCGATTTTTACCTTACTTTTGCAACGTTCGAGATGCGTGAATCACGGACAGTCTGTCGTGCTTTGGATTCTCTTCCAACGTTCGAACATTTTCTTGCTATAAATACGAGTAGTAAACTTCAATTGAAAACCATACCTTTCAGAACTCTTCACTCTGAAATTCTTCTTCTTCTTTTATGCTTTCAGAAATTTTAAGTTTACAGAAACATAAAATCGAGTTCTTAGTTTACAGAAACATAAAATCGAGTTCTTAGTTTACAGAAACATAAAAACGAGTTGTAGTTTACAGAAACATAATTTTGTAATACTACTTCTTTGTTTACAAAAAACATAAATTAGCTTTTACATTTCTCTGAAACTGGTTGTAGTTTCGATTTATGTTTTTGTTTTCATTATTTGCTGCCAAGTTCTAAGGGTTCTCTCTGTGTATGCTACACATAGAGGAGAACTAACGAGTTGTATCCTCGGAGGTAATTTGTTAATTGCTATAGCATCTCAGAGGAGTAGCAGGCAATATTACCTTTAGCTCAGCGTATCTCATACGTGCCTCTACTAAGTTTTTGATACTATCATCAGTGCATCTCCGGTATAACAATAACACATCAGTGAGTGTTAAGTATTTTTCTCATGTTTCTTGAGTTGATTGTGTAATCTAAGTATTATTTCTCAGTTGCATACAAATATTGTAATTTATTTCCAACAGTTCTATGTGCAGGTGATGCAAAGATAATAACCTTGTTACTTTCAAGGGGTGTTCGCGTAGATGTTGCAACTGGGCATGGCACTGCCCTTAAGTTTGCTGCTAATCTTGGTCATCGAGATGTTGTTAAAGTGTTGTTGGATCATGGTGCAAATGTTAGTTGGGTTCTTCTACTAGTATTGAACAGTTATTTGTCTGTAAAGTAGACAATCAAGAAGAAAATCTAATCTGTCCTTAGAATGTCAGTTTTAACTCATAAAACATGCCAAGTAATTGACCTTCTTGTTGGAATATATGTCACCTACCACGAGGAGATGGAGGCGGGCTGTTTAGAAGACCAAGTATGTGGAAGAATAAGTCAGTAGAAGATATATCTCCAGCCAAGATAGTTTGTTATCTAGGTTAGGTTTGTTGTTTATCCTATTCTCCTATAAATAGGAACATCTATGTCACTGTAAATCTAATCTCACTAGAGTATTGAGATCTCTAATATATTTCACCCTATGGGGGTTTATCAGTGGACGTAGGTCAAATGGACCGAACCACTTTAATCTTCTGTGTGTTCTTTGTTTCCCTCTTACCATTCATATTTTATGATGGTACAGAGCAGGAAAAGATCCTGATCAAAATTGCTTCCACTTTTCTCAATTGATGATGTTAATGATTTTCTTTCTTCTAGTCATTATCAGTGATTAATCACCTAAACCAAGTCTGTTAGAGTAAACATGTTTAGATGAGTTTTTGACTGTTTCTCTATTCGTTTTAGCATCATCAGTCTTTCCTATTGTTTTCTTTAATCAGAGTATTTATCAAACTCTATTATTCTTGAGCTTTCTTTGAATGTGTGGCCTATATAATATAGGTCTTTGTTTTTTGAGTTATGAGTATTGGTCCTTTCTAAAGATCGTAGTCAAATTTTTTTTCATATCCTTATACACATCTACGTAAGGGTTCCTTTCTAAAAATCTTTGATTCCATTTTTAGTTTTCAGATCAACATCTATGTCTCAATCTGTTTATGAAAATCTTTATTTCATGAACTCATATTCGGTTCCTCAATGGATTTCATTTTTAGATATTGCTATTTTTTTATTGATTGCCTTGTTTTCCTCGACATCATGTCTCCGCCTTTTTTTTTCTTTTTTTTCTTATCTCCCAAATATGTAAACAAGACAATCAAATCCAGTTTCTCAATCCCCTTGTAAAGGGGAGATGCAAGCAATCATAGTGGTACCTGTGCAGTATCATTTTGGTGTTGATAATTCAAGACATTCATTAAGTATTGGTCCTATCTTTTTCTGCTTTCAAGATCAAATTGCGGAACTGATGGCTTTGCTAAAATGAAGATTCATAGATTGGTTTTATACAGCAGTATAGTAAAGGGGTTTCTCAAGTTGACTATTATAATGGAGTCGAAGTTATATGGTTACAATCACACTGAAGACCGTTTTCCGCTACTTCATCAGCTGTTGTTATTTTACTGGTTATTGTCTATTTTTTTTTTTTTTGTGTTGCTGTTGCAGCGTCATGGTGTTTGCTGTCCAATAGAGTTCCTGCAATCATCTTTTGCCAAGTATTTGTTCCCTCAAGTACCAGTTCAAGTAATCAAGTTGCTGCGATTTATGGCGTTTTGTCAAGAGAGTTCCAAAGATTCATCTTTGCAAGTTTTCTATTCCTCCTCATCCTAGTTCAAGTTGCACACTTCAAAATTTCCGTGTACAACTTGAGGGGGTGTTGGAATATATGTCACCTACCACGAGGAGATGGAGGCGGGTGATTTAGAAGACCAAGTATGTGGAAGAATAAGTCAGTAGAAGATATATCTCCAGCCAAGATAGTTTGTTATCTAGGTTAGGTTTGTTGTTTATCCTATTCTCCTATAAATAGGAACATCTATGTCACTGTAAATCTAATCTCACTAGAGTATTGAGATCTCTAATATATTTCACCCTACGGGGGTTTATCAGTGGACGTAGGTCAAATGGACCGAACCACTTTAATCTTCTGTGTGTTCTTTGTTTCCCTCTTACCATTCATATTTTATGACTTCTCTTATCGTAACTTCATGCAGTTTATTTTACTTATAAAAATGAGTTGGACAATTATCTCTATTTGAGAACAACTTATGGTGTCTGCTAACTCAACTGCTCACAAGCTTAATTTATTTTCTTCTACCATGCTGCATAATGGTGTTAATACTCGGGTTACTCTTAGAGCATCCACAGCCATACGACTAAAACCAAAGAGTATAAACTAAAAAATTTGGTTTTTTTTAGTTTATGGTAGGTTTTAAACGCAACGGGTACGACCAAATTATACTCAAGCGCAGTTATTACCTTCGCCCGAAATGGAACGAATGTATAATCTGCGCCTCACACACAGGCGAAGATTACAGGTACGCCTGAATGGGACGCACATTATAACTTCGCCCGACAACGGACGAGTTTTATACCTTCGTTTCATTTGAAACGAACTCAATAACTTCGCCTGGTATTTCAAACCAAGATTAAAGCTTCTTGCCAAAAACCTTGATGGGGCGAACTCTTTAAACTCGCCCCATTGAAACCAACTTATAAAGTTGGTTTGAAAACCAAACCAACTTTAAATTAACGCCCCATCAAACCAACTTTTAAAACTCGCCCCATTCAAACCATTTTTATACCTTCGTCTGTGTGTGAGGCGAACTTTATATCTGCGTCCCACTCCAAACCAAGTCTAAATCTTCGCCTGTAATCAAACGCATTTTTAACGTTCGCTCGACCAAATATAGTTTTGGTCGAGGTGTGAGACCAAATTTACTCCAGAATTTGGTTTTGGTCGAGTTTTATAGTTTTAGTCCCGCCCGTTGTGATTGATTTCTCGACCAAAATTTTAGTTTTGGTCGATGGCTGTGGATGCTCTTACGCCACTAAATGCGGCATTATCTGTCAAGTCATGGGAATATATGAAACTTTTACTACAGGTAACGTAATTCCTGAACTTTCTGGTGGCACAATGTTTTTTTTTTATTACTCGCATTAAGGCATGTTTTGGAAGTTGTATTTCCTTCATAAATCGGAAGAGGCAATTACCATTATAAGATTTAGAACTTTCACTATATTCTTCATTTGACTATCATCTGAACGAGTTTACTTCATAGCATTTGCTTAATATTTGTATTGGGTTACCTGTGATCTTAAATTTTAGAGTTGACTAATAAATTTCTGACTACAAAAGTTGATACAATAAATATTTAACTTTTCCAAGAAAAATTTCCCTGAAACTATGTGGCAGTTGCTTTATATATTTTGTTTCATAAACTCCTGCTTTCTTCATCTCTAGGTCTTCGTTGCTTAATTATATTTAACTATATTTAACTACTTAATTATATTTAACTATATTTAACTATATGAGGCCTGTCATTAGTTGTGTTTTTGTTTATTTGATCTTGTAGAAAGCGTTGTCTATCTGGTTCATTTGGATATGGTTATAGTCATCCAAATGTTGTTTCAACTGAATGTGGTGAATCAATTATAGTGTTTCTCTAGTTGACCTTGTGTCGAGCCATAAACCTATCATCTTATCAATTTGTGGTCAGCCAGTCGTTTTATTTTTGCTTATTATTTGAGATATTCTGTCAAGCTCTTCAGGTATTAATAAATTGGTTTACATTGTTTGTCACAACCAGATTTGTCAAATTCCTTATATATTTTTACATTTTAGTATTTTCTTATACTTAATCGTTTGTTTCTCTTATATTTTATTTTCTCGTTGTTCAAGCTCTTTGTATCAATATTGAGATTAATATAAATTACAAAAACCAAAAGGTTAATATGGAGCCTCGTAATTTATTATTTATGGATGTGACAAAACATAATTCTTATGAACCGTAATAATCATAGTAATAATTTTGAAGGTTTGGAAAAACTTTCTATCTTATTAATCGGCATATGCGGAGCCACATGCTTCTGTAAATTTAAATTCCATAGCTTTTCTGTGCTGAAGCATGTGATAATTTCTTTCAATTTGCATATATATATATATATATAGGCAGGCGCTGATCCAAATGTTGTATCATATGGAAATACACTTCTGATATATGCAGCAAGGCATGAATGCATAGATGCCATTACGAGCTTACTGGAAGCTGGTGCAGATCCAAATTATATAATGAATGTACGTCTGTATTGAACTTTTCTACTTGCTCCTTTTTATCCAAATTTTGATATCTTTTGAGGGTACACACAGATGATTATGCAGGCCTATACCACTTCATCATAAATGTTGTACCCTAATGACTAGTCTTGGTATTAGTGCTCGTCCTATATTTGATACAGATGATAGTTGATGTTTTAGTATTTTATTTCATATCTTGTCACATCTATTTAATAAACAAGACTTTATAAGGTTTCTTAACTGCTCTAAACTTATTACATTAGAACTATAAGCAGCTTGTTTGTACAGTACTAAATAGTCTTGTTGTGCAACGTACAGTTTTTAGTCTAATATTGTTTCTGTTTTCCATCCCAGGGAGGAGTTATAGCATTGGAAATGGCTGCTATGAAGTGCAATTATCAAATTGTTGAAGTTCTTTTTCCTGTGACGTCTCCCATTCCAACATATCCTGATTGGAGCATCACCGGACTAAGAGCATCCACAGCCATCGACCAAAACTATAATTTTGGTCGAGAAATCAATCACAACGGGCGGGACTAAAACTATAAAACTCGACCAAAACCAAATTCTGGAGTAAATTTGGTCTCACACCTCGACCAAAAACTATATTTGGTCGAGCGAACGTTAAAAATGCGTTTGATTACAGGCGAAGATTTAGACTTGGTTTGGAGTGGGACGCAGATATAAAGTTCACCTCACACACAGACGAAGGTATAAAAATGGTTTGAATGGGGCGAGTTTTAAAAGTTGGTTTCATCAAGCGAACTTATAAAGTTGGTTTGGTGAGAAACAAACTTTATAAGTTGGTTTGGTTTCATCAGGCGAATGTATTAAGTTGGTTTGTATAAAATTGGTTTGATGGAACGAAGTTTAAATCTTCGCCCGAAGACCAGGCGTATTTATAAAGTTGGTTTGATGAAACGAAGTTTAAATCTTAAATCTGGGTCAGAAGTACTGTAATCTTCGCCTGTGAGTGAGGCGTAGATTATACGATGGTTTCATTTGAGGCGTAGATTATACTTGCGTTTGAGTATAATTTGCTCGTAACGATTGTGTTTAACACCGACTATAAACTAAAAAAAACCAATTTTTTTAGTTTTTACTCTTTGGTTTTGGTCGCACCATTGTGGATGCTCTAATGAGGCATGTAAATTCTGATGCAAACAAAATGCAGGTATGGAGTTTATGTCGTCAATGGGTTGTTCAAGTTTGCTATGTTTCCTTATACTCTCACGGTAACTTATCAAATTGTTCTTCTGGCTCCTTACATTAATAAAAATCATCAACAACTTTTTCTTTTCCCTCCATTATTTATGAACCTCTAGCAGATTTCCCTCATAGTTTATGCATTCTTTTGCATCCTCCAATATGAGTCATCAAGTTCGTAGTCCTACATTCTATAATCCTATAACAATACTGCCTGGTTATTGAAAACCTCTATACTTCGACTTGCCAATATTCTGGGAGCAAGTATGGCTCCGTGAGATGGCTCATTACAATATACTAGTCGTGCTATGTTTTTTACTGCCTCAACTAGTTAATCACCTGTGGAGCATGCCGTCGAGTTTAGGTTTGTTCACACCGTAATGGAACCTCATTCATGCTCTTTGAGATGTCTACGTTTACGTTGAAGGCGAATATGAAACATTTTAGTAGTTGGACTATTTAACGTCTCTCATAGTGAGTTTGTATTCCCCAAAACTAAAACAGCATGCACACAGGTTAGCTAATGGGTGTGGCCCACTCTATTGCAGGCCAAGCTCAGGCTCGGGCTGGGCTAGCTTGAGTTGTTAGCATGCACTGTTGGATTTGGCTTGTCACTAAATAGGTGGACCTGTTTGACTCATCTAGTTATGGTGCACCAATACTAATTTCAAGCATCTCATATTACTTGCGTTCACCGCTAATTCAAAATTCCGAATGTGCTGGAATCCCCAAATTTGGTGTGAATTTAACAATAATTTGGAAAATATTTGGCAGATGAGACTCCATGTGAAGGAGAAGTTTCACCAGGCAAAATCAAAAGGAAGAGATGCATTCCAGGGAGAGCAGTATCTTTTGGCAATGGCTTGGTTCGTAGAGGTAGTTTGTAGCGGATGAAATTAATTTCGCTTTTGCATGTTGTTGAACAAGATTCTATATAGCTTATAAGTTCTGTTATAGGAGGTTATTTGGCAATAATAACGTATTAGATTAACCAATATCATCTATTTAGTGAGCTCAGCTGGGTTATTTAATTTGTCTTTTCCACGAAGATTATTTCTTCTATTGGCAGATAGATAAGCGGAAATTTCCGTAGGTGTCTCTTTTTATTTAAGAATTCCCAAAAATATTCCAAATTACCAAAAATGTTTGGTACAGTAATTTTGTTAACAAATTGGTCAAATTTTAGAGAATATTTACTCTAATGCCATAATGTGCACACATTGCACATTATTATTTTTTCGGTATTAAAGAAACTCACACAACTCTGTCTTCCTTTTCCTCCTAAATCTGTAACTCATCTCTCTTACTCCTTAGGCTTTGAAAGTCGAAAAACTTCCATGGGTGTTTCTTGAGATTCAACGCAAAACCTCATTCTGGCTTGAATTCAAGTTCAATTCAAAGACTCGAGATCAATGGACCATGGAAACAGCCTCACCACGATCAACAATGGGAAATTCACGCTTCAAAGAGCGAATGACTCATGATAACGCTCCATCCTATCACCAAGAAGATGCACGCCCAGTAAAGATGAAAGAAGTAATGTTGTGTACATGCAGTTAAAGCTACAAAGAAAGTCAGTTCATGAAGATGAACTGATGACCAGAGAAAAGCGCCGCGCCACGGAAACAACCCAAAGCACAGTTCATCTGGTGTTTGGTGATCCAAACTGAAAATGATCCACGATCGGATGGTTCAAATTACGTTGACGGCGGTGCAGAGCACTAAATTCCGATGCTTACCCCTCATCTCCGACGTTGCAGAGCAAGGAGTAGAATGATGACGATGCAAAATCTAAAGACAAAGAATTAGAAGCAAAACCTCGGCGACGATGGTGCGAGAACCTTTGCAGCGGTATTGAGCGGAGGGGACGATGATGGTGCCAAGCATAGGGATGAAACTCCAATACTTGCGGTGCTTGATAGTACCTAGAAGGGTAGTTAAATGCGATGATACCCAAAGAGCCCAAGCGCTCAACAAGGGGCGTACTTCTTATTACTCCTTATTAATGATAGCATGTACCTCTTGTACGAAGGGGTTTCTTGAGAACCCGTCGACTCACGGTTGTTTAAACTGCTTGGGTTAAGTTGAAGAAGTTCAAAGTTTTGTCCCTGTGAATATAAAGCCAAGCGAGATCAAGTTCAAGTTCAAGCAAAGCTTCCAACAACGTAGCTCACTTCATGTTGCTAAAAAGATGACACTTAGCTTGCAATGGTGATCAAAGTCTAACGAAGATCTATACTCCAAGCGATGATACTAGCTCAAATCGATGGTAACCATGATACCTCGACACCCCACCCAACGTGAAAGCCACCGGCGTAAGAAGTCAATGAGAATAAATCCAGGACAATGGGAGGTTAAGCAAAAAGAAGTTACAATTGGATGCCAAGTGAAGATAGTCAACTTGAAAGAACAACGAATTCCATTCTTCGTTTCATTTTTATGCGGTTAATTACTCTCGAAATACCTGCCGTAGCGGTAACAAAGCGATGCGGCGGATTAAATCAAGATAATCGAGCGATCTTGCGAGAACTCGAAAAGCCAAGATGATAGCTCGGACCTTGTTCTTATGAAGATAAGCCTTGTGAGGATGGAGTAGTTTTGATGCATGCGGCGATAAGCAAAGTCCGATGCCAAAGCTCTGCGAAAGAAGACGACTTAACCGAGGATAGCTTGAGCAAATCCAAAGTGGTAGTGTAGCCACTATGCAGCACCAGTGTAGCCATCTCAAGTCCATCGATGACGATTAGGGGCGTGCGTATTAACGGTGAAGAGTGTCCGAAGACGGTGGACTTAATCCCTATGGACCAAATTAGGTGAGGATGATTCATATTCAGGGCGTACAAACTACCAAGATCTATTCTCCAAGGACAATTGATCATACAAGATCATCCCCCACAGACAACCTAGGAGGAGCGATCTGCGGTAACAACCAAAGCTCATTCGATGTACCCACGAAGAGTCCACATGGGCAATTACTTTTGCTTTCACAAGTTTATGAAACCAAAAGGGGCATACATACGTCAAATACATACACTTTGCGATCGAATTTTTATAAAATTGCATACATTATTTTGAAATTTGACAATTTTGTATATTTTATCCTGATCTCAATCAACATATTATCTAATTTCTTCCCATGCTTCAAAAAGAAAGGAAAAAAAATCTAACTCCTTCCCCAATAGGAATCATCCACATTTTATCACTTCGTTTATATACATTTCGGCTAAAGCTTGTTTATTTCGTTTCCATTTGATTTTGTATAGTTCACAACTCACTAATCCATCTTCATCGAAATTATAAATATATTGGTTGGAACCAAAATAAATTTCATCAATGACACTATAATTAAAAATCTATAATGGAACCCTAAACTAGCAATATTGAATTGAGATCCTTAAATAACGTCTATATATATGGCCCAAAATCTACACCTAAACACTAAATGCACAAATGTGCAAAAAAAAAAAAAAAAAATTTTGTAGATGTGGTTTTCGATTAAAAAAAATAATCATTTTTAAGATCCGCTTGGGAGACTAGAGTCAATCAAGCAAGCTCAATGCTAGGGAGGGTAGAATTAACAGATAACTATATAAACCATGGACTCTAGAAAAGTCGAATGAGGTTGAGTGATATTGGATAAGATTGATAAATAACGGGTGAAATTGACTAAAATCAATGGACGTTTTGGTTAAAATTATGGATAACTGGAAGAAAAAAGAAACAATGAAATCGGACTGAAACTAATTGAGCGGCCGAAGTTGGGTAAGATTGATGGATAACTTACAAAATTAAGTGAAGTGAACGGAAACTTGATTTGAATTATGGAAATGGCTGGAGAGGTAAAACCAAGGGGCATGCATCTTTGTACTTTCTTTTATTGACTCAATATTCATCGAACTTACTCGTATTGACTCGATATTCCCATGTGCCATTTGATTTAGCTCAACATTCTCCGATTTTAATAGGAATGACTCAATAATCACACATGGATTTAGCTAACTGATGAAATGGAGAGGTAAAATATCAGAACTAATGGTTCCTCGGTGGAATTAGCTACCAAGTAGACAAACTCAGGCTACCAGGTTGCTAGAGATAAAATCTCTTATTTTTTGATGTGGTCAGAGATACATAATTCTATATTTGATTTTACTAACTTAAACCTCGTAAGAAATCCACCATCAACAGTCTGCATACCGGGTATGCATACCTCTAATTAGTTCATGGATTCAGGATCGAGGGGTATGCGTATCACTGCCAGCTCGTGAAAGTAAGATCCAAGGGTATGCGTACCTTCCTTACTCCCGAACTCAAAACCAAGGGGTATGCATATCGTACTTTCCCGTATTGACTCAATATTCACCGAACTTACTCATATTGACTCAATTTTCCCGGTGTCATTCGATTTTACTCAACAGTCTCCGATTTTACTCGGAAAGACTCGATATATTCATCAGTGGATTTAGCTAACTGATGAACTGGAGAGGTAAAATATCATAATTCGTCGTTCTTACCAAATTTCTGACTTATATTAGTCCACTCACGTCCAGGTTTCGTTCTCAGAGCCTGGTATGCGTACAATATGCAGAAATATGGTTTGTTTGAGGTTTTGTAGAATATTCCTGAGGAATCTTACCTGTAAATGGATGGATTCGTCGTTCTTACCAAGTTTATGACTTAGAGTAGTCCACTCACGGCCATATTTCGATCTCGGAGCCTGGTTTGCATATAATATGCAGAAATAGGGCATGTTTAAGGTTTCCTAGAATATTCTGAATGAATCTTACATGTAAATGAATGTAATCGTCGTTCTTACCAAGTTTCTAACTTAGATTACTCTACTCACGGCCAAGATTCGATCTCGGAGCCTAGTATGCGTACAATATGCAGAAATAGGGTTTGTTTAAGGTTTAATAGAATATTTCGGAGGAATCTTACATGTAAATGGATGGATTCGTCATTCTTACCAAATTTATGACTTAGAGTAGTCAACTCGCGGCCAGATTTTGATCTCGGAGCCTGGTTTGCATACAATATGCAGAAATAGGGTTTGTTTAAAGTTTCATAGAATATTTTGAAGGAATCTTACCTGTAAATGGATGGATTCATTGTTCTTACCAACTTTCTGACTTATAGTAGTCCAGTCGCAACCAGGTTTCGATTTCAGATCCTAGTATGCATACAATATGCATAAATTGGGTTTGTTTAAGGTTTCGTAGAATATTTTGAAGGAATCTTACCTGTAAGTGGATGTATTCGTCGTTCTTACCAAATTTCTGACTTAGAGTAGTCAACTCGCGGTCAGGTTTCGATCTCGGATCCTGGTATGCATACAATATGCAGAAATAGGTTTTTTTTAAGGTTTCATAGAATATTTCGAAGGAATCTTACTTGTAAATGGATGGTTTCTTCGTTCTTACCAAGTTTCTGACTTATAGTATTCAACTCTATGCCAGGTTTCGATCTTCGAGACCGATTTGCATACAATATGCAGAAATAAGGTTTGTTTAAGGTTTCGTCGAATATTTTGAAGGAATCTTACTTATAAATGGATGGATTCGTCGTTCTTACCAAGTTTCTGACTTAGAGTAGTCATTTTCGATGATGTATCATGCTAAGTTTTAAGTCAGAACCCTCTCATAGCTTCTTGGTTCATAGATTGTATGCAAGTATACCAAGTTTGAAGTTCGAATCGACATTGAGCTTCATACTTATCGATTTTGATGATGTATCATGCTAAGTTTGAAGTCAGAACCCTCTTAGAGCTTCTTGGTTCATAGTTTGTATGTTGTTATACCATATTTGAAGTTCGAATCGAGACTAAGCTTCATATTCATTAATTTCGATAATGTATCATGCTAACTTTGAACTCAAAACAATCTCAAAGCTTTGTGGTTCATAGATTATATTCCATTATACCAAGTTTGAAGTTCGAATCGACGTTGAGCTTCATTTTTATCGATTTCTATGATGTATCATGCTAAGTTTAAAGTCAGAACCCTCACAGAGCTTCTTAGTTCATAGTTTCTATGCCTTTATACCATATTTGAAGTTCGAATCGACTATGAGCTTCATATTTATCGATTTCAATGATATATCATGCTACGTTTGAAGTCAAAACCCTCCCAAAGCTTCTTGGTTCATAGTTTTTATGTCGTAGTACCACATTTGAAGTTCGAATCGACATTAAGCTTCATATTTATCAATTTCTATGATGTATCATGCCAAGTTTGAAGTCAGAACCCTCCTGGATCTTCGTGCTTCATAGTTTGTATGTCTTTATATCACATTTGAAGTCTGAATCCATCCGGAATTTCGTGGTCCATCTCTATCAGTATGAATAAAAACTAATTCATGACATGTATGGCTAGTCAAAATTATTTCATGACTTATGTGACTAGTCGAAATTCAAACCGGAAGCACAAAGAGAAAGCCCAAAGAAACACACCAATTATCAAATTCATTTTTCATTTTCCCTATTCATTCTTATACATTTTTTGGATTTTTTCATATCAGAATGTCGATAACAATGTCCTAAATTTATTAATATTTTTTTTTAATTTTTTTCGTGTCGAAAGTTGATAAATAAACCGAATTTAATTAAGCAAAGAAACACAATTTACCAAAGAAACACAAACTTCTTACATAATGGGGTTGATCCGTATGACCTTCCCTAATAAAATCTCCACCGTTCAATGACATACAAAAATTTCTGCAATCCGAAGAGATCCTAATCTACGGTCCATAGTTACTATGACTGTATACCTAGGAGCCCACTCCATTCGATTCATCAGACTAGGATGCCTTCTTTAAAATTCAATGGCTTTCTGCATCTGATTAACAGCGGAAACCCTAATTCAGCATATTCCCATTCTCATTCCCATACCCATCCTAATCTACTGTCTTCTTCCGCTGAAATTGCAATGGCTTCTTTGAAACTCTCTTTCATCATCAACCAAAATGATGGAAAGAAAATCCTTCTCATTAAAAAGCCATAAAAGAATTTGATTTCCCAGTCAAATCCTCAACCCGATTCGGAGTTTGACTTTAGATTAATGCTCAGCATATTGTAATCTGAATTACCCACAAAATGTTCTCGTATTCAAATAATTCACAAATTACGATTTTTGATCTCATGGAGGAAATCAGAGCTTATCCGATTGTGACTGTAGAAATCCATTAATCTGGTAAGTTAGTTTGATATGTTCATCTATTTAATTCAAATACGTTTTATGTGGATTCAATCTTTTGAAGCACTGGTGCCGATTTACATCTTTATTTTTTTCATTTATTATGATTCCTATTAGATTTCTCGAAAATCTATTCGAGTCTTGTTAATCTAAAGAAAAGAAATTGATTTCTTAATTGGGTTTTCGTTTTGTTGCAATTAGGCGTTAATTTTGGTTCGTTTGAAGGATTTGGATTTTTGGGTGTCCATCAGCTGCTGAAATAATCACAAGTTTGGGGTAATTTTCTTCTTGCCTTTCTTTCCCCTTTTGTTTGGGCTAATCTTACTCATCATTTTGATGTGTTATCTGTTTGATATAATGTCTCACTTAAGGATTGCTTTCTCAACAGTAGTTATAGTGGTGAAGCAGATGCGGTTCTCGTCTGTTTTGATGTAATAATTCCCAGTTTTGAACTGCAAAATCTGTGTGTAACTCGATATTCCTGATCTCCAGTGCAAAAGTGAAATTATTAAAAGTTCGATATTGATTTTTGTTAGCTACACTACATATTTCTCCGGTCTGTCTTTTTTACACATTTATGAAACCCTTTTTTGATTGATCTTATAATGAGAATTAAAGTGTGTTAAATTCGATTGTTTCAATTGATAATTTGATGTATTATACTTAAGTTGTGCACAACCTTTCCCAGCAGGTTTGTTTTTTCAAAAATTACTGAACAATAATCTTTGCACAACTTGCAGAGAAACTATGCGTTTGCGCAATCAGACATACCTCTAGGGGAGCATTATGTTCTTAAGATAACTTACCCATTCAAGGTATGTCTTTATAAGCAATTGGTTCACAGTATGAAAGTTAATGTAGAGAAATCCAACAAAATGTTAAGAGAGAAGCATTAATTGGTAAAATAAGTTCTTGAGAAGCTGTCGTTCAATGCTGACAACTCAAGATGTTACCTTAATTAGTCAAGTTCATTATTTATTAAAAATTTCTGAGCAGTCCAATATTTTAAACTACCTATGACACCATCTTTGGTGCCAATTTATGCCGACGCTTATTTTCTGAAAATATGCTTTTTGAGGGATCAAAAGATCTTCAAAAATATTTTTATGTAAATTGTTGGGACATGTTCTGGTAAAAATTTGATTCAACTAAAATATAGTATCACAAATAAGCTTACATAGTCTGAATTAAAGTATTTTACCAAAACGAGACATGATGTCCCACTTAAAGTAATAACAGCCCGACATCAGTGTTTTTTGAATCAAAAATTCTTGGTTTATAGTGTGCATTATGAATTATCAAAATCTATAGTGTGCAAGGATGCATCTAGTCAAAAGGTAAATAAAGATCATCTTTTGACTATGGAAACTATGGAAAGCGTCCCAAAATTGGTAGCTGGGCGTGATGTTAATTTAAAAAATTTAAACTCCAAGAAAGCAGCTAGTCAAAAGGTGAATAAAGAAGAAACTATAAAAAGCGAAGTGGAATTTTTTTTTTTTTTGAAGAAAAGGGGTATATATTAAAAGAAAAAATAATTACAATAGCCAAATGAAAGGCTTTAAACTCCCATAGTGAAAATGTAGAAGTGGAATTGTTAGCATGCTCGGACAGCAAAAAGCAAGTGAACACGGAATCTAATGATTGGGTAGCATCCTCGTCAGGCGTGGCAAACAACTCAGATTGGGAAGAAAAGACACATGCAAATCCAGTTCCAAAAGTGATCAACTCCACCAACTTCGAGCCACTGCCACTCCTGCACATCTTTAGCCAACACCCAACCCTAATAGCCCACCCCTGAAAAACTTCGATGGCCCATCGTGACTGTCTCACGCGGGATGTAACCTGAGATATCGACCGTCCATTTAATTCAACGGCTTCTAATCCCGAGGCCGGTTTGGTGCCTCATGGTCAAAAAAATCTTTTGACAAGTCAAAACAAAATAATGTGGCCAGGAAACCTTTGTACTTTGTTTGAAAATGTAGAGTAGACGGGACCATTATAAGTTAGAGATGTTAGTTTAAATGACCCCCGTCGATCTAATCCAACGGTACATAATTCAATGTAACCTGGGATATCGGCCGTCCATTTAGCTTCTAATCCCGAGGCCGGTTTCGTGCCTCATGGTCAAAAAACTCTTTTGACAAGTCAAAACGAAACCTAGGATTCTTTTCTTGAACGAACTGTAGGCCAATTAAGAGCACTTGACCGATCAAAAACCGAATTTTTGAAGAAACCAAACACGTTTTGATCTACACAGGTAAGCATCCAACATGATTTATAGTTGCTTTAATTTTCTATAGCTTAGAATTGTAATTAGGATCATTTTAATCATAAAATGTGTAATTGGACATTGGAACTACTAGCCAGGTATGGATTCACAAAGTTTTCCTATTGTTTTACTAACACAATCTATACGACCCGTATGCCGGTTCATCACTAGTTTTCGGAGAACACGTCTTCAATAATCCAACCAACGTGATTTATACACCTATGATAAGAATTAAGTATACGCGCCATTATTCGGTGAACTTACGGGGCCGTAAGTGTCGGCAGCCAAAGTTTAGGCATAAATAGGAGTGCATTCCCTTTAGAAATAATATTCGATTCCGGTAGTACCTATAGTTTTCTACCTGAACCTTTATACGTGGCAATTCCCTGTAGAAACAATAGGTACACATTCAATACATTGCATACACAATGTGAAACAAAGGGTACACAACGCGAAGAGGGGAATGATTGTATATATTGCACACAAAATGTGAAACAATGGGTACACAATGCGAAGATGGTAATGATTTTTGTATATATTGCACACACAATGTGAAACAATAGGTACACATTCAAGACATTGCATACACAATGTGAAACAATGGGTACACAATGCGAAGAGGGTAATGATTTTTGTATATATTGCACACACAATGTAAAACAATAGGTACACATTCAATACATTGCACACCCAATGTGAAACAATGGGTACACAATGCGGAGAGGGTAATGATTTTTGTATATATTACACACACAGTGTGAAACAATAGGTACACATTCAAGACATTGCATACCCAATGTGAAACAATGGGTACACAATGCGAAGAGGGTAATGATTTTTGTATATATTGCACTCACAATGTGAAACAATAGGTACACATTCAAGACATTGCATACAGAATGTGAAACAATGGGTACACAATGCGAAGAGGGTAATAGTTTTTGTAAATATTGCATACACAATGTGAAACAATGGGTACACATTAAATACATTGCACACACATGTAAAACAATGGGTACACATTCTATAATTAAAATATTAATAAAAAATATTCTTTTTTCAAAAAGTTATTCAAAAAATAATAAAAAATCATAATGTGTAGGACTTAAATGTCATAACAATAATAATTTAAGGGTAGAATAGACCTAAAAAAAATTTAAAAAACATTTTTGGGAATTTTGAAAAAACTAGACATTTTTGGTAATTAGAATTCAAAAAACAATATTTTAGGGCATTGACCCTTGATAGATAACCTTGTTTTCAACGCTGAACTGTTCTCACATTCACTTAAAAATACGAGCATATAGGGTAACAATTTCTTGTATATGTATCTTCCTTTAGAAGTGTTGATTTTGATTCATCATTCTTTTCATGGTCTCAAATCTTGCAATGAAAAACTAAACTAGTTATGGTATGTGGTGTCATATGCTACTTCTTTTGATTGATTTGACATCTAAACATATTTAGTTCAGGTTTTCTGGTAGCGCATGGATATATAGGAAGTAATATATGCCATGATATCACTATAGTAGTATTTGAAAATTTACTAGTTATGCTTCAGAAAAAAAGAAGAAGCAAATTTATCAGTTGTATTACAAATTGCTGTAGCCTAGTTCTTTATTTCAATGACAGTAGATACTTCTGATAAACTGATTCAACAACATCACCATGTTTCCTCTTCATCTAATGTTGATTACTTTAATGATCATTTTTGTAATGGAATTAGGCCTTGGCCATTTTACCAGAAGACGCAGCTGTACTATCCAACATGAGTGCCTGTTATGCACGTCTGGATGACGGAATCAAGGCTCTTGACTATGCCACTAAACGCATGTATGAAAGGCCTGAGTGGCCTAAGGAAAACTATATGATGGGTGTCGCGCTAAATATACAGAAAGTATGTATCTCCCCCTCTATTTCCTTATACCCCAAATGATATCCCGTTCAATTTTTTGCTGCATTTTTTTTTTGTTACAGAGGTACGACGATGCAGCAGAACAGGGTTTGACGCTTGATCCGGGAAACAAAGAGCTTAAATATAAGTACAGGTAAAGTTTTTATACCTTAAATCCCAACATCAAGAACCCTGATATGATATTTTCAGCTTTACTGATGTAGTTCGTTTCCTCGTACTAATATTATTTTCAGCTTAAAGATAATGTTGCGTAATCACGTGGAGATGAAAGCATTAAGCCATTAAGATCTTCATCTTTTCTTCTATTTTGGGTTTTTCTTTGCTCGCAAGAAGCTCTAGTTGAAGTCGTTTTGGATCCGCCAGACATTCGTTAGTGTAAATTATTTGCTTAGCTAAAGCTAGTAGGATCACCAGGAGAATGTTTTTATTTGCTTAGCTAAATTATTCAAGCTTGGTAAAGGGGCGGCAAGAAATGGTAGAGGGGCGGCAAGTGTGATAGCAATGTCCCTGTTATTGGTTAGGGGGTGTCCTATAGGGGATGTAGTTTGACTAAATTACCCTTTTCACCTCAAATTGTCTAATTTACCCTTATTTTTTTGATTGAAAAGACTGAATTATCCTCCATTATATAAACCTAATTATGAGAAGAATCAAAATCAGTTTTTTTTTTTGTTTCATCTTCTCCACTTCCATTGTAACCGTAAGCACCACCTCTATTAAAATTCAAAAATTCATCGTCTTCGATTAATCAGCGATTCGCAAAATTGATAATCGTTGATTGAAGTCTACATTAGAGATGACGAATAAGAAGAAGAAGAAAGTTGACGAAGATTGTAGCGATTCTAATGAAGCAAATGTTCTATTAGGTGAAGAACAAAAATATCAACTCCAAACCCCTCCACCGGAGAAATTAAGTGGAATGACATACATGAGGTATGTTTTGCGGAACCCATTTAGGGTTTAGTTTAATTTGTTCGTTTTAATTTCAATTTCTATCAAAAATTAGGGTTTTAGGTGAAAAATCAAGTTTCCATATCCTGGGTTTTCGTTAGTTACGGTTGCAATTAGTTCCATTATGAACCGTATATTAATCTTTTGATGCTCATACGGTTTGTAACAATTGAAAATTTATGAAATACCAACCGTATGTTCTTAGGTTTAAGTTTTTTTATCCAGTTACGGTTTCTAATTCCACGGAATTACGAACCGATTTTTTCTCTGCATGTTAAATTCTTTGGTTACGGTTCTTATTTGTATGTTAGTTACCGTGTATTAGATACGGTTCATAATTGTGTACATTTCTAACCGTATATTATCCTGTGTTTGAAAATTAGGTGTCAAGTATTGTTACGGTTGATAACGATAATAAAGTTACCAACCGATTTGATATACGGCGTGTTAAATTGTTCAGTTACGAACCGTATCCATGATACAGTTTGACATGATTGTAAAATTACAAACCGTATATTGTTTTGGTCACATTTTTTTGGTTTGTTTGTAACACATTGTTTGTTCAACCCTTAGGAATTCATTAAAATTATTACTTGTGTAGGAATCCTGATAGGGTGAAGAAAAAGAGAGGGAATAACTTAACTCTGATTGATCATACACCCACCCATCGCGGTGACAAGCATTTAGGGGTAGATTATAGATGTGTCCCCAAGCATGCGAAGAAGAAGAAGAATCAATTTGAGATTAGGCTTAGAGAACCATTTGTAGGTAACTCTGGTGTTGAATTAGAAGGAGCTGAACCTATTGATCAATAAATTGAAGAGGTAGTAGTTGAAAAGAACCTTGAAGAGGGGGATGAAGAAGTAAATGGTGAAGATGAGGAAGAGGAAGGAGATAATGAAGATGAGGAAGAGGAACCAAATGACGAAGATGAGGAAGAGGAAGCAAATGATGAAGAAGGAGTACAAAACAAGGGGAAAGAAATTGTTGTAGCTACAACTCCATCTCCAGCTAAACCAAGGAAAGAAAAGAAGCCGAGAAAGGAACCTGCACCAAAAGGGTTGCATATTCCTAAAGGAAAAGACATGTTGTTGCCAAGGAAGAAGAATAAAAGACCTTGGGGCGAGGTACCAGATAAGTCCTCAATCTTATTTGGTTATACCAATTCATGGGCCGCAAAAGTCTGTGAGAATAGGTCAAGGCTCTCCACTCCGTTTTGAAACTTTCCCATTTTAGTTCTGCCAACTTTTCATCGTTCTTAAATTTCTCTTTGGCCTCATCTTGTTTATGTAACGGTAGTTCCTTAATTTATTCTATCCATTTCGCTTTTTCGGGTTGGACGGACAAGGCGCATGCACTTAGTTTCAATACTTTTCCACAAGTGGAACGTGCAAAGAAGGTTATGAGCTTCCGGGAAAACCCTCCTTATTGCATTCAACAAAGCTTGCTCCTTGTCGGTAATAATCACCTTTGGAGTATATCCCTCTACGTAGAATAACTTCACTTGTTCTAGTGCCCACACATAGCTCTCTTCGAGCTCATCTTTCAAGAAGCAAAAACCAACACTAAAAGGAGCATTGGTAGAAGTTTGCCCGAAAATGTTCAACAACGGCATCTCAAACTTGTTGGTTTTGTATGTGCAATCCATTAGAAGCACTTGATGAGAGCACCGTGCCAACTTCACAAACTCAGGATTAGCCAATAAAAGATGTCTTATTCGTCCCTTCTCGTCATCATCGTGGAAAACCGAGTAATTATGCAACTCCCTCAAATTCCTTAATTGTTGCATTTCGTTTCTTTGTTCCCATTTCTTAGCCTTCAATTTTTTTTCTTGCATTGTAGATGTGATCCAAAGTAGAAGCATTTTGTGGGTTTCTTTCCTTTAAGTGAGCGAGGATATCAACATGCTTCATACGAATCTGTGAAAGTGATTCTACGATCTTCTCTTCTTCTTCGGTAAGGCGTCCAACATAAGTGTGTGATAGCAAACTCTCTGGTATAGGGTGGTTATGACTACCACATACAACTTTCTCCAAAAACCACATTTTTGCCGCGTTCTTTTTAAACTGAAGCTTGAAGGGGCATCGGGTCTTCTTACTGAAAGTAGTATTCTTCCTCTTTTTATTTGCTACTTGCAAGGTATCCTTTTTTGCGTGACTTCTATGTTGTCCACTACACTCGCAAACCATTTGAAAGGCACTATCACTAGTGGTACCATTACAAACTATGATACACATAATCAACTTTCCTCGTTCTCTAGCCCAATTCTTTGCATCGTCTTTCTCCTTCCATGTCTCCTCGGTTAAATAGTGAGAGCTAGAATCCGGTGTGAGAAGTTCTTTTGCTAATGGTTATTCATCCATTATAGGAGGTAAATCAACGACCTGGACAAAAAGAATAGTGAATCTTTGGTTAGTCTAAACGAGGCAATAAAACGAAAACATATATGAATATACGGTTGGTAAATAAAGAGAATAAACAAACCGTAAAACCGTTACAGTTGGTAACTGTCATCCTCCAACATACCGTAAATACATCAAAAAGAATAGTGTAACACACAGTTAAATATACGGTTGGTAACTAAAAGTCACCAATACACCGTAATATGGTGTCGTTTGGTCTCGATTTATACATTAGTAACTGTAACTAGTGCAGTAAATACTCTCATGCACATGATAACTTACGGTTGGTAACTACTGCAGTACTTAGAAACCAACTACAGTACGGTTGGTAATCCAACAAATTTTACCAACCGTAACTGGTATAATTTCTGGGTTTTCCCCAAAATTCAACCAGTTACGGTTGGTAACTACATATTTATGTACCGTAACATGTAGTTATGGTTGGTATTATGCTAAATTCCAACCGTATGTTCATCTGAAAGTTTTAAAATTTTGATCTTTTTACGTAATTTGAGAATTTTGAGCAAGAAAAAGCTAATGATAACTAGTTTAGAAGTATACCTGGTCATTTTCAGTGTTAGGTTACTGTTCATACCGGCATAGTAATTTATGTATTTTTGTGTAGAAAAATTATACCGGTATGAACAGTAACATTACTATTTTATATCTCAATTAATAAAAACATCCCCAATTAATCCTTCTCACATTGTCTAATGATGTCCTTTGATCTATTTTTTTTGGACTAAATTGCCATTAGCGTTGTTGGAAATTGTTACCTCTCGAAAGCGAGGCACAAGGGCAAGGCCATAAAATGATGATGGACGAAATTCTTGATTTAATGTACCCAGAATGCTGTGTTGGACCCACGGACGTATTCCCCGCGGTCGACTACGGACGTGGTAGTGGGTAATACGTAGTTACTTGCCACTGTGTTGTGATGTCACTTCCCGCGCGTACTTTATCTCATTTCCCTAGAAAAATATTACTCCTTCCGTTTCTAAAAAATAGGCAGATTTCCTTATTTGGGTATGTCAAAAAAATAGGCTTGTTTCCATACGTGGAAAGTCAAATATTATGATTTTACTACTATACCCATAGAGGGACCACTTCCCTCTCTCATTTTTTCTCTCTAATATAAAAAGGGGACCACTTCTCTCACCTCTTTCTCTAATAGCAAATGAGTGGGGACCAAAGGATAGTTTAGGAAAAAAACATAAAAAAGTGACTACAATGATTGGTTTTCTTAATTTTTGTGAAAACCAAACTTGCCTATTTGAACAAAGACTAGATAGAGCCCTTTCCAATGCGGACTGGCTAACCAGCTATCCGGATTCCTTTCTAACTCACATTCCTCCAATTGGATCCGACCACAGTCCTATCATCCTTCGGATTAATCGGGAATCTATGTCGGGTTTTAAACCTTTTCGCTTCCCGGCTATGTGGTTTGAAGATGAGTCTTGCCTATCTCTTATCCAGGAATGCTGGGAAAGCTTTATTCCAGGATCTCCGGGATTTAGGGTCGTTTCGAAACTGAAGAATCTCAAGATGAGATTAAAAGAATGGAACAAAGGAACTTTTGGTAATATAACAAAAAACTTGAAGAGGGTAAAGGAAGAACTAGAACAGTGCTACCACAATTCCAATCATGATCCTGAGATTAGAATGAGGTGGAAGAAAATGGTGATGGATTTAGAAAAATGGAAAAACATAGAGGAACAATTCTGGAAGGAAAAATCGAGAGATAATAATGACATAAAGTTAGGAGATAGAAATACTTCCTTCTTTCATCTAAAAACGTCAACTCGTTACAGAAGGAACAAAATCTCTAAGCTAAAGGATGATAAGGGGGATTGGAAAGGAAATCTATCGGAAGTAGCGGAAATTCTCAAAAAAAACTTTAACGAAATAGCAACTTCGGAACAGAAAGGAAGAATGGGAAAAGAGGAGGAAATCCTGAATCTTATCCCTAATTGGGTCTCGGAAGAGATAAATGTAAACCTTGTAGCTATCCCAACTGATTTGGAAATCAAAGAAGTCTTTTTTTCTATGCCACCTTCCAAATCTCCGGGGCCGTATGGCTATCCGGCTATCTTTTTTCAAAAAAGCTGGGACATAGTGGGGAGGGATGTCACCTCCCTTGTTAAGAAATTCTTTGAAACTCGTTTCCTTCTAAAAGATATTAATCAAACATTCCTCACTCTCATTCCTAAAAAAGATAACCCTACTACCCCTGCTGATTTTAGACCGATAAGTTTGTGTAACACGGTGTATAAGGCAATCTCAAAAATCTTGGCAAACAGATTAAAATCCCATCTAAATACGATTATTTCTCCTTATCAGGAGGATTTTGTACCGGGTAGACAGATCGCTGATAACATCCTGATAGCACATGAAATTACACAAGCTATGAAAAAAAGAAAAAAAGGAAAATTGGGATACCAGGGTCTGAAAATTGATATGAGCAAGGCTTTCGATAGGGTAGAATGGGACTATCTGATCAAGATTTTCAAGCAAATGGGATTTTCCGATCACTGGTGTGATCTGGTTTACGAGTGCATAAGCACCACGGCCATCTCGGTCATTCTTAACGGAACCCCAGGAAAAGTTTTCTACCCCTCTCGTGGAATACGACAAGGGGACCCGTTATCACCTTATCTGTTCCTAATTTGTATGGAAGTTCTCTCAAGAATGCTACAAAATGCGGAGTCCAAAAAACATATCTCAGGGATTAAGATTGCAAGAAACAGTCCTTCTATAAATCACCTTTTGTTTGCGGACGATATCCTAATCTTCACTAAGGCGGATATGAGACAATCTAGGAATCTTATGAATTTGCTAAAGGACTTTGGAGAATTGTCGGGACAACTGATAAATCTGGAAAAATCGGGAGTATTCCATACTCCCAATCTGCCTCCGAGACTAAGTAGAACCCTGACTAGAACTCTACGGATGAAAAAAATGAACCTAAAAGACACATATCTGGGAGCGCCGATGTTCTTCCAAAAACCGAGACACCTAAATTTTGCGAATTTAATTGCGAAGTTCGGGCTAGGTCAAGGATGGAAAAACGTCATTCTTAATCAAAGGGTAGATCAGTTCTCGTTAAATCTACTTTGGAATCAATGCCTATCTACCAAATGATGTGCTTTCCGATACCTATTAAAACATTAAACATCTTGACCGGTCTACAGAGGGACTTCTGGTGGGGGAAAAAAGAGGAGAAAAGGGGGTGCTACATCAAAGCGTGGGGATGCATGACAAAAAGGAAAAAAATGGGGGTCTGGGATTTAAAATAAGGCACATGTGGGATTTTGTTATCAAAGCTATGCAGACTAAACTAGCTTGGCGAATGTTATCAAAGCCGGAGGCCCTATGATCGAAAATCTACAAATCGTGCTACTTCCACAATAAAAACCCGCTGAAAGAAAATACTAAAAAACAAGGATCTGTGGCGTGGTCTGGGATTCGAGCGGGTCTGGAAAATGTTAAGAGATTGGGATTATGGGACGTTTCTCTAAATTCGGAAATTAATATCTGGGAAGAAAAATAGGTACCTGGGATGGAGAACCTTCTCCATTCCGAGTCTGTGAGGGTAGAAGAATTGGGTATAAACAAAATAAGGCACATGTGGGACTTCATTAAGATGGACTGGAACAACAATCTTTTGCTCGAAATTTTTGATCAAGAGACTGTCAATCTTATTAGTTGTGTTATACGGAGGTTAAATGGAGAAGATATCTACAGATGGAGCCTAACAAAAAATGGAAAATTCTCCATAGGATCGGCTTATGACAATCTCGACAAGGCTAATATAACCGGGTCCGTGTCAAACCCCCTAGGCAAAATTTGGAATATCCAGACAACTCCTAAAATAAAACTCTTTCTTTGGAGATGTGCTCGACTGTCTCCCGGTGAGAGATATCCTTGCGAACCGCATGGAAATTGAAACAAATAAGTGTCATATGTGTGAGTCAAACAGGGAAACAACAAATCATCTTTTAATTGAATGCCATTATGCTAGGGATGTCTGGTTTGGTCTAGCTAGAGCGTTCAGAATAGGAAATAATCAACATATTCTAGATTGGATAAAAACTTGGTTCACAAACCCAATAGGATGGGATAGGAATATGATAGATTGGGTAGCAGTGTGTGGCATCGTTACTTGGAATATATGGAAAGCGAGGTGTGATACGGTCTTCTCGGAACATAAACTGCCTGTAACAGAGTTGATTAAAAAGATAGAAAATGAAATTACAGTACAGAATATGGTGTTTAACGGGACGACGAAAAAAGGGATGAATCTTCAACAGAAGACGGAAAAACAACCATGGTTACCACCACCAGAAGGAACGATAAAAGTAAACTACGATGCATCTTACAAAGAAGGGGAGACAACGGTAGGATTGGGAATTATTGACAGAGATCAACAAGGCAATTTTGGGTCGGCTCACACGGTCTTAACGGTGGCTACTTCGGTTCTTATGGCGGAATGCTTGGCGGCAAGGGAAGCGGTACGACTTGCTATTCAAAAAGGACTCAAATCAATAATATTGGAGGGAGATAATCAGGACATAAAGAACTATATGGAAGGAAACATTATGAACATGGATTGGCAATGCAAGAACATTCTGGAAGAGCTCAAGGAAATGGCAAAGGACTTCAGCAATTTCAAGGTCTCACACACGAAAAGAACGGGAAATGGAGTTGCTGATTACTTGGCAAAAGAAGGAAGAAAAGGGAGAAAAAACACGTACACGGACGACAACATCACACAAAAGTTGATCTATTTAATTTCTTTTGATTCTAATTTAAGTAATGCAACTTTGAATGTAATTGATTCCACTAAGCTTTTTAATAATTTTTTGTCTACAAAAAAAAAAAAAACTTGCCTATTTCCCAAATCGAGAGCTCTGGATGTCCGTTTTCTTTCTTCCTCAGTGAAAACTATTTCTCTTCTTTGGTTTCATCGTCTCTGTCTTGAGTTCTGATCTTCTTTTCTTTCATTTGTCAAAGTTTTTACAAGCTATGGGTAGGTTAGATAACGATCTGGAATCAAGTCTTCTTCTCCACTCTCCTCTTACAACTCCTTGCTTAACTTTTCTTCTTCGTCTTGATTTTTAATTATTTTTTTTGGTTCCTTGTTTTGTATGCAGAAGCACTCTCACCACATTGGGAATTATTTAATGCTGCTTACTGGGGGAACTCGATCTCTTCAAGAGTAAGAAAAACAGTGTATATCTTTGTTTTTTATTATTTTTATTATTATTTTTATTTCCTAAAATTTTTGTTTGGTTACTTTTTAGGCTTGGCTTTGGATTATTCTAAAGGCGGAGGGATTGGAGTAGCATAAGCGATTGGAAATCTTAAATATGAAAGTGGAGAAGGATCTCTTCAATGTCTTCATATTTCTGCTGTAGGAGGAAATTTAAACGTTTGCAAATACTTGATTGAGAAGTTGAAACTCGCTGTGGATTCCAAAGATGGAACGGGTATTATATCATTTCCTTTTAACAATTAAAATGCTAAGGCATTTTGTCTGGTTTGAAGAATGATATTCTGTTTTAGGGGTGAGATTTATTTTTCAATTGTTTGTTATGATGATAGGTCTAATTACCCTGTTAAAATTTAAATTCAAGAATTGGT
Organism: Papaver bracteatum; assembly: GCA_023529315.1. Taxonomy (NCBI): domain Eukaryota; kingdom Viridiplantae; phylum Streptophyta; class Magnoliopsida; order Ranunculales; family Papaveraceae; genus Papaver; species Papaver bracteatum. The sequence goes on along the minus strand of JAJJWX010000457.1, from coordinate 762,988 downwards.
TTGGGTAGATTCTTTGTTTGGTAAAACTAAGCTCTACTGTTGTGGGGATCTTAGAGTTGCCAACAAAAAAAATCAAAATGTGGTCAAAACGATTGTCGGAAGAAAAAACAAATCGAACACTCTGTCTTCTTATAAAGAAAGCCTCAAAACTAATATATGTCAAGAAATATTATCTTCGTTTAAACTTTTCATGATTTGCTATTGTATAATGTTGGATATTTTCATCAAGCCTTGAATGCAGTCATTTATGCAGCTTTCGGGGTTCGACCTGCCCGGTCAGGTCGCTGGGGGTCCTAAACGACCAAAGTTAGGAAATAGAGCTTATAAGTGTGCTTTCGTTGGATACTCGCTTAATAGTATTACTTACAGATGTTTAATCCTTGACACTTTTGAGATTATAGAATCTGTAGACGTTGAATTTTTTGAAAGCATGACAAGAACAAGTTCTCAGTCACTACCCACTGAAAACCCATTGTTACCAAGTCTAGAACCAATAGAGATTGATAACAATGATGAACCTTCCTCCTCTATACAAAATAATAATATCTTAGTTCCTACTGAAAATATTGAACCTAGGAAAAGTAAGAGAGGAAGAATAGAGAAAAGGCCTGACCCAGATTTCAGATATTACCTAGTAGAGGGTGATAAGAATGAAAATCTTAGCACTACCGTGTATAATATGCATGATGAATGTGATCCTAAAACCTATGCTGAGGCAATAAGCTCCAGAGATGCTAATTTCTGGAAAGAAGCTATCGATGATGAAAAGCATTCCCATTTGACAAATGGAACTTGGATATATTGTGATTTACCTCCTGGTGCTAAGGCAATAGGATGTAAATGGATATTCAAGAGAAAGTTGAATGCTGATGGTACCATTAATAAGTTTAAGGCCAGATTGGTTGCTAAGGGTTACAAACAACAACATGGTATTGATTACTTTGATACATATGCACCTGTTGCACGAATCACATCTATTCGTTGCTTGATTGCACTAGCCTCTATTCATAAGCTAGTTATACATCAAATGGATGTCAAAACCGCTTTTCTAAATGGTGATTTAGAAGAAGAGATATATATGGAACAACCTGAAGGTTTCATATTGCCATGCCAAGAGAAGAAAGTGTGTAAACTAGTGAAATCTCTCTATGGCTTGAAGCAAGCTCCCATGCAATGGCATGAGAAGTTTGACAAAGTAGTGTTGTCATATGGTTTTGTTGTGAATGATGCTGATAAATGTATCTATAGTAAACAAGATAAATCTGAGTGTGTGATTCTCTGTTTGTATGTTGATGAAATGCTTATTTTTGGGACTGACTTGTCTATTGTGGAGGAAACTAAGAAATTCCTCAGTTCTAACTTTGACATGAAAGATCTAGGGGAGGCTGATGTGATCTTAGGAATCAAAATCCTAAGAAAGGGAGATGAGTTGGTCTTAACCCAATCTCATTACATTGAGAAATTTCTCAAGAAATATGGTCATTTTGATGACAAACCAGCACTTACTCCTCTAGATCCCGGTGTGAAGTTAATGAAGAACACTGAAAGGGCTTATAAACAACTTGAGTATTCCAGTGTTGTTGGTAGTCTTATGTATGCTATGCATTGCACAATACCGGACATAGCCCAAGCAGTGGGAGTGCTATGTAGTTTCTCAAGTAACCCTGGAATTGAACATTGGAAGGGAATTTCAAGAGTGTTGGCTAACTTGAAGGGAACCATAAACTATGGTTTACACTTCCAGAGATATCCCGCTGTATTGGAAGGATACAGTGATGCGAACTGGAACAATGTAGAATCCAAGTCTAAATCCACCAGTGGATGGATATTTACATTGGGAGGTGTTGATGTGTCTTGGAGTTCGAAGAAGCAGACCTGTATTGCTGACTAAACAATGTTGTCAGAATTAATTGCACTAACAGATGCATGTAAAGAGGCATAATGGTTTAGAAACTTACTAGTAGAAATCCCATTATGGATGAAGCCAACTCCCTCTGTTATGATTAAATGTGACAATCAGGCTACGATCTATAAGGTCTCAAACAAGACTTATAATGGAAAGTCAAGACATGCTAGTCCGAGACATCGATTGTCGAGCAATTACTCAAGAGGGGAGTAGTTGTAGTAAACTATATTGAATCGAAAAGAACTTGGCAGACCCTTTCACAAAGTGTCTACCAAAGGATGTGCATTCAATAAAGTGTAAGGAGATGGGACTCAGGTCTATTTAATCACCAATAATGGGAACCCAACTTATGTTATATCTTGAAAAAGATAAACTAAGTTCAATGTGGTACTAACAAGTTATTGCAGTGGTTGTGGTACACTAAACTAAAATTTCCCATTTTCCTTGTAGTGTACGGATTCTGCATGATCTTAGGGATGGATGAAAATCCTTAATAAGTCTAACTTTTATCACAAGGTGTCTCGCAGAAACACCTTCGAGACTTACCTATATGAGTGTTTGGAAATCAGGCTGTTTCCTATGAGAATTAAACCGTTCTCAGAAAAGGACTCATGAATTTCAGGAGTAAGAACAGGGCCATTAATGTGCGAGCTATGGAACACACTATTCCCATGAAATCAATATGTGTGGAGGTTCCGGCTTTATCAAAAGGGGTACTTGGTTCAAGATTAAATTCACCATAGGACCTCGATGAAGCTTTGAATATCTTACACTAAGTGGAGGTTCAAACCCAGAAGGTACCTATCATTTATGTATTGGTCTCGACGATGATGCTTTGTCTCAATTTAGCTTGAACTACGTTGGCTTGATCCCACTCGGGTACGTAGGCAGTCACTTTGGTGATGCAGTCACTCCAGTTTTATTTTTTATTTTACTTATTTTTTGGTTTTTTTGAACATAAGGGGAGAATGTTGGATATTTTCGTCAAACCTTGAATGCAGTCATTTATGAACCTTTCGGGGTTCGACCTGACCGGTCAGGTCGCTGGGGGTCCTAGGGGCAAGGAGCCCCCTGGGCAGAATGCGAGACGCTGTCGCGCGGTATTTTTTTCGTTGAAGGGTTTCTATTACAGTTAGAAAACCTGAACAGACATACCGTTTCATCAATGGACGCATTGATGGAAGAGACACTCTGAAAAGACTTCTGCAACGATGAAAAGTCATCTCCAAAGGGTGTGATTTCCTCTTTAAATAGGATACTTGTTTTCCATTCAAGACACATTTCTTAACTTTCTATATTTTCTTTCTAACAAGCATCATCAGTTTCAAAACCAGTGTGTTCTTGGTTGGATCAAGGTTGTACAAACTTTGAATCCAACATCCGTTGTGGGGCTTCAAGTATCCTGACGGCAATATTCTTTGACCTGTTTGTACACTTCTTCCCAATTGGGAAAGGGTCGAATAATTGTCGAAAAGAATCTTTCACAAGAGCCTTGAACCCTAAATACAACGTTCTTTTCTTCACCCTGTTTAGTGTCTATTTTCCAATATATAACAGATATGTCTCCTTGTTATATCTATTTTACAGCTTGCACACCTTTGCATCATGCAAGTATAAGAGGGCGTTACGACATGGTTAGATATCTTCTTGAAAAGGGTGCGAACCCGGATGCATCAGATGATATGAATGGCACTCCTTTACATTATGGTGCTAAGTCAGGTACTGTCTCACTAAAAGAATTTATCAGTCATCTGTTAGATACTAGATCTTCATTGGTGCCTTTAAGTCTAAACATGCTGTCCCACCTTAAAATTTTAAATCTACCTTTATATAGATGTTCATTACACATTTATACATAACACCTAACGTTTACTAATTGGAAAAAGTTGTGTCTGCCTTAAAAACTTTACTTATCTGGAAACACTGAAGGGTATACCTCATTAAGTAAATAAGTTCCCATATGTAATCGCTTATTTATACTAGTAGTCCTAGCTACATGCTAGGATTAGATTACCTGTTAAGTGCTAACGAGGCCCTGCCTGGCCAATTTGTTGGATCAGTTAATTCATATCCAACCAAAAAAATATCATAGTTAAATATTGCCTCCTTCCTGCCTTGATGGTTGACCTACTAGAGACTAGTGAGCAAGCTTTATTTGGCTGTCTGAAAATATCCTATAGTCTCAACTTTACGCCGCGATATAGATGTCCAGGTCAATGTGAAAAAGAATCGAACTGTCGTTCAGTGGTTCACAAAGCCTGGAAAATACTCCATTTGGGTATGGTTCTCACTAGTCCTGTCTAAAGCATAGACTTATGAAGTCTGAATGACAATAAAATGTTTCTCAACTTCATAACAAAAATCTTTATTTGTTTGGACATATAATTAAGCATGCAATTCTTATGAGGCATTATGTGCAGGTGATACAAAGATAATAAACTTGTTACTTTCAAGGGGTGTTCGCGTAGATGTTTCAACAAGTTCTGGCACTGCCCTTCAGTTTGCTGCTGAATTTGGTCATCGAGATGTTGTTAAAGTGTTGTTGGATCACGGTGCAAATGTAAGTTGGGCCCTTCTCCTAGTATTGAACAGCTGTTCATCTGTAAAGTAGTCGTTCAAAAAGAAGTTCTAGCGTGTCCTTATAATGTCAGCTTCAACTCTTAAAACATACCAAGTTCCAACCTTCTCTTTCTGCAACTTTATGCAGTTTATTTTACTTGTAAAAATTATTAGAACAATTATCGCTAATTGAGGATGTACCTGCTTATTCAATTTTTGTCAAACTTAATTGATTTTCTTTTACCATGCAGCCTAATATTGATAGTCAGCGCATGTTGAAACCACTAATTTCGACGATTCTTATCAAGTCATGGGAATGTATGAAACTTTTACTACAGGTAACAAAATTTCTGAACTTTCTGGTGGCACAATTTTTTTTCTGTACTAGGAGTCTCGGACTAAGGCGTGTTTTGGAAGTTGTATATGTTCCTTCATAACCAGAACATGCAATTACTATTATATATATATAGCTGAGAATTTTCATTATTTTCTTCTTTTAACTACCATCTAACAGGTTTTATATCATGGCATTTGCTTAACATTTGTTTTGGTTATTACCGGTGATTTTTTTTTTTACCGGTGAATTAATTATCTTAAATATTAGAGTTGACTAATGAACTTCTGACTGCAAAAGTTTATTCAAAAGTTTTCCAGTTCCCAAAATTCATTTTCTGAAATAGCGTGGAAGTTGCTTTATATCTTTTGTTTCAGATTAGTCTTTTATTTCTTTATTAGTTGGTCTTCGTTGCTTAATTATTTTTGAACTATATGAGACTTGTCATTAGTTGCGCTTTTTGTATTTGACCTTGTAGAAAGCCTTGTCAATATGGTTCATATGGGTTTGGTTATAGTCATCCAAGTGTTGTTACTTGTTAATTCCAGCTGAATGTGGTGAATTAATTACCGTACACTGTTTCTCTGTTGACCTTGTGCCGACTGCCGAGCCATAAACCTGTCTGCTTACCAAAAATTGTGTTCAGCGAGTCATTTTCTTTTCTTTTTTCTTATTATTTGATTTTTTTCTGTCATGTTCTTCAGTTATTAATGCTGGTTTGTGTTGTCCATCACAATTAGATTTGTCCAATTCCTTTGATATTTCTAGTATTTTCATATGCTTGATCATTCATTTCTCTTATAATATATTTTCTCGTTGTTTATGCTCTCACTCTCAGAATTAATATTGAAATTCTGAACAAAAACCAAAAGGTTAGTACGGGACTCATAATGTAATATTTATGGATGTGACAATGCTTAATTCTTATGGACCGTAATGATTTTTGTGGTTTGAAAAAACTGTAAATCTTATTTCTCGGGAATCGCGAATGCAAATGCTTCTGTAAATTATTATATGCACCTTTCATAGCTTTTCTGTGCTGAAGAATGTCGTAACTTCTCCCAATTCGCATATATATAGGCAGGTGCTGACCCAAATGCTGTATTCTATGGAGATACACCTCTTATATATGCTGCAAGGGATGGATGCGTGGATGACATCACGTGCTTACTGGAAGCTGGTGCAGATCCAAATTATAGAAGGAATATTGTACGGCTGTATTAAACTTTGCTACTTGCTCCCTTTTTATCCAAATTTTGATACCTTTTGATTATGGTTTATCCCCACAAATAGATGATTATGCAACTTCATCACAAATTTTGTACCCTACTGAGTAGTCTGGGTATTAGTTCTCGACCTATATTTGATATAATTGATAGTTGATGTTCATAGTCTATTTAATATCTTTGTCACATCTACCGAATAAAGAAAATACCTAGTTTCCCAACTGATTTATGGCTTATTGCATTAGAACTATAAGTAGCATGTTTCTGCAGTACTAAAATGTGTTATTGTATGGCATCCAGTTTCTTATCTTACTTTGTTTCTGTTTTCTTCCGTAGGGTGGGCTGACAGCATTAGAAATTGCGGCTATTATGTGCAAATATCAAATTGTTGAAGCTCTTTTTCCTGTGACGTCTCGCATTCCAACTTATCCTGATTGGAGCATCACTGGATTAATGAGGCATGTAAAATCTGATGCAAACAAAATGCAGGTATGGAGTTTATGTCGTACGTGCCCGGTGGGGTTTTCAACTTTGCTTTGTTTCCTTACTTCACGGTAGTAACTTAGCAAATGGTTCTTCTGGTTTTACATTAACAAAATTCGTTGATAGCTTTATCTTTCCCCTCCACTATTCATCAACCTCTAACGGACTTCCCTCCCACTCCCCTAGTGTACTCCTTCTTTTTCGCCTCTATTATGAGTCATAAAATTTGTAATCCTACTCTTTATAAACCTACAGCAGTACTGCTAGGTTATTGAAAATTTTAATATGACGTCTTTCCAATATTCTCGGGAGCAAGCCTGACTCCATGATATTGGCTTGTGACCACATACTAGTCGTGGATCAACTAGTAAATTACCTGTGGAGAATGCCGTCGAGTTTTAGGCTAGTTCACTCCATAATGGAACCTCATTCACTCTCTTGGAGATGGCTACATATACTACGAAGTCGTCTATGAAACACTGTAGTAAGTACTGTGAGATAGAGGAGGCCTATTTTAAGGATCATGAGCGGGTATACCACCTCAAACCCGGGGAAAGGAAGAAAAAGAGTGACATGGAGACAATGGGTGTGGCCCATTATATAGCAGGCCAGCTCAGGCTGGGCTAGCTTGAGTTGTTAGCATGCCCTGTTGGCTTTGGCTGTCACTATACAGGCGAACCTAGTTGACTCATCTAGTTATGATACACCTATACTAATTTCTACCATCTCGCATCTCATACATTCATTCACTCCTAATTCAAAACTTTGAATGTGCTCGAATTTCCAAATTTGATGTGAATTCACCAACAGTTTCGGAAATCTTTGGCAGATGGAAGCCCACTCGAAGGTAAAATTTGACCAGGCAAAATCAAAAGGAAGAGATGCATTCCAGGGAGAGCAGTATCTTACAGAAATGCATCGGTTCAAAGAGGTAGCTTTTAAATGATCCAATTCTTTACGCTTTTGCGTGTTATTGATCAAGTCATCAAGACCCTGTATAGCTTATATAAGTTCTGTTACTAGAGGTTATCTGTTAAGAGAATAATTTGGACTTTTTTCTCCCTTCTATTGGCAGATAGGTAACCTTTTGTTGGTCTCTGTGACACCTGTCAGTTAGTGTAGATTAGCAATGATATATAACTTGTTAGATTAACCAATATCATGTGTATAATGAGTTCAACTGGGTTGTACTTATTTGGTTTGTCTTTTGCAGGAAGTATTGTTTCTTCTATTAGCAGATAACCTTTCTCTTCTGATCAATAAATAAATAAAAAAACTTTCTCACATTCACTTAACCATATGAGCATATAGGGTAGATAACGTGTTATTTCATGCATATCTTCTTTTATAAGTAGTGATTTTAATTTATCATTCTTTGAATGGTCTCAAATTTTGCAATGAAAAAATATACTAGTTCTGGTGTGTGGTGCCATCTGCTAGTTCTTTTGCTTGATTTTACATCTAAACATATCTAGTTCTAGTTTTCTCGTAGAGCATGGGCCTATAGGAAGTAATATATGCCATTATATCATTATAGTCGTATTAACAAATTTATCGGATGTAGAAATTGATGTAACTGCAGTCTCTATGTCAATGACCGTGAATACTTCCAATAAACTGATTCAACATAGTAAATATCCTCATCCAGTCTTCCTCTTATGTTGATGATACTTTGTTGAGTCTTTTTTTTTGTAATGGGAATAGGCCTTGTTCATTTTTCCAAAAGATGCAACTGTATTATATCCAACATGAGTGCATGTTTTGCACGTCTGGGTAACGGAATCAGCGCTCTTGACTATGCTACTAAATGCATGCATGAAAGGCCTGAATGGCCTAAGGCATACTATAGGATGGGTGTCGCGAACAGTATACTGAAAGTAGGTATCTTCCCTCTATTTCCTTACTTCAATAGGCAATAAACAATATCCCTTTTCAACTTCTTGCTGCATTTTTTTGTCACAGAGGTACGGTGATGCAGCAGATGCCTTTGAGAAGGGTTTGATGCTCGATCCGGAAAACAAAGAGCTTAAAGATTTGTACATGTAAAGTTTTTGTACCTTCACTTCCAGCATCAAGAACTCTGATATGATATTTTTCCAGCTTTGTGTGGTGCCATCTGCTAATTCTTTTGCCATGAAAAAATAAACTAGTTCTGGTGTGTGGTGCCATCTGCTAATTCTTTTGCTTGATTTGACATCTAAACATATCTAGTTTTAGTTTTCTCGTAGAGCATGGGCCTATATTAAGTAATATAGGCCATTATATCATTATAGTCGTATTAACAAATTTATCGGATGTAGAAATTGTTGTAATTGCAGTCTCTATGTCAATGACCGTGAATACTTCTAATAAACTGATTCAACATAGTAAATATCCTCTTCCTGTCTTCCTCTTATGTTGATGATTACTTTGCTGATTTTATCTTTTTTTTTTTTTTGTAATGGGAATAGGCCTTGTTCATTTTTCCAAAAGATGCAGCTGTATTATCCAACATGAGTGCCTGTTTTGCACGTTTGGGTAACGGAATCAGCGCTCTTGACTATGCTACTAAATGCATGCATGAAAGGCCTGACTGGCCTAAGGCATACTATAGGATGGGTGTCACGAACAATATACTGAAAGTAGGTATCTTCCCTCTATTTCCTTACTTCAATAGGCAATAAGCAATATCCCTTTTCAACTTCTTGTTGCATTTTTTTGTCACGGAGGTACAATGATGCAACAGATGCCTTTAACAAGGGTTTGAAGCTTGATCCAAAAAACAAAGAGCTTAAAGATGCGTACATGTAAAGTTTTTATACCTTCATTTCAAACATCAAGAACCCTGATATGATATTTTCCAGCTTTACTGATCTAGTTTGTTTCTTCATACTGATATTGATTTGTATCTTTAACAGGAAAGCTATTGAAGCTAGATTGAACTCTCTCCAAGTGTAGGAAGATAATGCTGAGTAATCATGAGGAGATGAAAGCATTAAGATCTTTTCTCTCTTCTTTTCTGTTTTTTTTTCTTCTGTGCTCTTGAGCAATTCAAGTTAAAGTTGGAACTACTTATCTCGTTTGGATCTGCTTGGTACTTCAGACATTTGTCAGTGTAAAATATTTTCTAAGCTGGATAACAAGTAGGATCACTAAAACAAAACAACAAAATATGTATTTTGAAACAAAGTATGTAGCTTGAGCCTTTAGTGTGTATGAAAGTCAGCCATTTCCCACAGTTCACACTCCATAGTTTCGTCGAAAATCCTTATCACTCAATCGATAAAGTAAAGCCATAAGGTCTAGATTAGAAACTTTGTTTGTCTTAATACCATCTCCCCCTTGTTTGTTTTCTCCGCTTGGATCTGAAACTCGCCTGGATCTCTGGATCTGACTCAAGATATTGTTTTTTGAATCAGATTTGTCTCAAAAATACGAGTCTAACGGTTTTTTTCTAGGGTCGGGATCCTTTAACAAAGGATTTTGACAAAACCTTGTAACAAAATTTTTTAACCGTGAGATCTCATTCATCTAACAGCTTAGATTATAGATGAGGTGGCTTTTAAATGTGTGTTTCGATCATTTAATATAAGAAAAAAAAGGCAAACATGACTACGAGATTATAGGGGAAAAAATAGCCTAATCGTTATCATAACAACAAAATAATCATCATAATTTTTTTCTTCTGCTGCTAATGGCAAGAAGAAGCCTTTGAACCTCTTACAAATACTATAAGGTGAGGAGATTGAGAAAGAATGATTTGATTTTTATAATTTGATTATCCTCTACTGCCGCATGTACAAACATAAAGGCTCTCTTTTTGTGGAGGAGCAATCCAATTAGTTGCATGAACAGATAGATGCCTTGATCTAGAAAAATTATGCTCCTCCACATCCTAAGTTTCTAAACCAGTGGGTGGGATTAAAGATCCCTTTCCATATAGTCATGATTACAAGGTCGACTAAGATGAAGGTGAGAAGTTTTAGAAAAAAAGCCAGCCATCTCTAATCAAAGATCTATTTCTTCTTCCTATATGAAGTCTTTTAATCGCTATTAACTTTTCAGAATTTTAATTAAAATATTCATGAAAAGGGATCAGTTTCAAACTTTTCTACGTTAAAACGGTAAATCAAGGAGATATAAAATAATTACCATTCGCTTAATTTGATGATACTGTGGGAAGAAGATGCAGGTTATAATTCAGGTAAGTATTTTCTCCATTATTCCGTCACTATATTTCCTACATTTATGCTGGTCCCTTATTTAAACGATGAGCCAAACACAAACCAACCTTAAACTAAGTGCCTCGTCATTGAAAAAGCAAGCTGTTGGATGAATGCAATCTCACGGTTAACAAATTTTGTTAAAAGGTTTTGTCAAAATCGTTTGTCAAGGGATCCCGACCCTTTTTTCTATGAGTTAGGGATATTTTATTACCCGACTAAAATGGATCCAAGCCAGGTGTGAGGTGACTTTGATTGTGAGTCAGATTTGACTAAAAAAACAAACATGCTCTTAGAGCAAGTCTTATGGTGGAATCCAACCTATTCCAAGTGTGGAAAATTCATGGAATGTCAAGTCTAGTGGCTTCCAAGTTGGGGTTTTCCACAGAAAATCCAAGCAAGGTTCCATGGTTTGGTGGAAGGGTCCGTGGAATCCATGAAAACTCAAATACGAATAGCGCAAAACGCTATTAAGAATAGCGCGCTAAAAGACAAAAAACATTATTAAGAATAGCGTTTTATGCCATTAAGAATAGCATTTTTTTTATCCATTGATTTAAACTGAGTTGTTGAGAATCTAACGGCTGAGAAAAAAGCTTAATTCTTAATGACATAAAACGCTATTAAGAATAACGTTTTTTTAGCGCTATTAAGAATGACGTTTCTACTATTCCACCATTTCACTTGCTAGGGGGTGTCAATGGGTCCGGGTCCTCCCGGGTATCACTAGGCCCGGACCCTACTTATAAAAGTCGGGTCCGGTTCCTAACGGTTCCGGGTCCGGTTCTTAAATTTGTGGACCCGGAACTGGACCCGTTAAAAATTACGGGTACCCGTCGGTTCCGTGTACCCGTCGGTTCCGGGTACCCGTTGGGTATCAACAAAACTAGAAAAAAAACTTCAAAAACTTGATATTTTCTCTTTTTTGGCTTTGATCTAAGTTATTTTTATAAAATTTTAGTATTATATATTTATTATGTACTAAATAAAGCTTAAATCTGAGGAAACATGAAAAATCCAAAAAAAATCAAAGCTCAAACTAGAAAAATAGTTATAATTTTAATAAAAATATGAATAAAATGATGCATAATTGGGTACCTATTACCCGCGGGTACCCGACGGGTATTACCCGTTTGGACTCGTTTAGATTCGGGTCCAATCGGGTAATTACCCGTCGAGTCCAAAGTTGTTAATGGGTCGAACTTTAGGACCCAGAACCGGACCCGTTTCTACCGGGTCCGGTTCCGGATAATGGGTACCCATTGACAGCCCTAACACTTGCGCTTCCATCCACAATTCCAAGTGCTGAGGTGGCGTGGAAGATGGAAGATGGATGGATTCCACCATAAGAATTGTTATTAGCTGAATTGCAAACCGGCTCGCTACAAAAGCCAATGCTACTTCATTTCATTTGCCCTTCGACAGTCTCCTTGTCTCTCTCTTTGGTCTGCGGGTGCGAGGCAAGTGTAAAATTTTGAAACCCTAATCTCTGAGAATCAGAAATTGAATTTCGATTGAGGTATTTGCAACAATGATTCATCGCTTCCACTATATTCCCCATTCTTCGTAAAATCATTTTCTTGATTTCCTTTTACCACAAACAAACATAAACCCTAGCTTCCACTCTGTAAAGAAGAAATTAGAAGCTGAGAAATGTTGAGCATTCCGGAAGAGATGTACATGGAAATTCTTGTGAGATTATCAGTTAAATCATTACTTATATGCAAGTTTATTTGTAAAAATTGGTATGCCCTAATATCTACCTCTGATTTTGTTAAATTGCACCTTCATTTTACTACCCACAAAAACAACCCTATCCTCATGCTTGAAGGTTCTTCTAAGTCACTTTACTCCATTGGTTATGATTCGTTAGCATCATCAGCGTGTGAATTTGAAGATGCTGCTATTGAAATGGATTACCCATTCAAATATTTACATTATTCTGTTCAGTTAATGGGATCGTGTAATGGTTTGGTTTGCATACGCTTGGATCATTATCATAGTGGTAAGGATTTTCTCTGTCTTTGGAACCCAGCCACAAGAGAATATAAAGAAATACCCAAATTACCAATTAAAAACAGTAGCATAAGTGCTTTGGCTTATGATCACAAGACTGATGATTACAAATTGGCAATAGGTGAAGAAGTTGTTGGAAAGGATAGTACTCCAGTCCAAGTCTATACATTAGCATCAAATTCATGGAAACCTGGGCAAACTGTACCTTATCAGTTTCCTCACTCTATGCAAAGACATGGAGTGCTTTTTAGTGGAAAGATCCATTGGTTAGGGAAATCTCGGGATAAGTTTTGCTTACTCTCTTTGGATATCAGTGATGAGAGTTTCAAAGAACTGCAACTACTACCAAAAGAGCTTTTGGAGAAGAACAATCATGTATATGTGATTCTGGGAGTATTAGAAGGGTGCCTTTGCGTTCTTGCGGACTCATATGATGAGAATGATTATAAGATTCATATTGAAGTATGGGAGATGCTGGATTATGGAGTTCGAGAATCTTGGACTAGACGCTATATTATTACTGAATAGACCATTAGGAGGAGCCATATTGTATTTTTAAGTCCGTTGTGGTCTTTTGAGAATGGTAAGATTCTATTCATGAGTTTTGGAAGTCTAGTTTTGTATGACCCAGAACATGGAAGTACTAGAGAACTGAATAAACATGGTTGTTTCACCAGGCTTGCCGTTAATTATTTTGAAAGCTTAGTGTCTCTCAAATCTGGTACTTACGTTGAAGGAGATGGTCGACTAGAGGAATTAAGAGAACCTGAACCTGAAGAAGATTAAGTCTTAGAAGGAAGAAAAACTGAGGAAATTGAATATGTTGTAGGTTCTTGTTGTTGCTACATTCCTGCAGTTTTAGTAAATTACTAATGAGTTATAAAATTATTACTGTAATATGTTTCGCTTTGTATTTTCTTTTAATTTCCAGACCCTTAATGTATACCATTGATTCCATAAAATTAGAAATATGCTGTCTCCAATATAGAGCAAGATCATTCTCTATAGTATTTCAGGCTATTCTTTTGCAATTTGTATTCTTAGATTTTTTTTTTTAATGCTTTTATTCTTTCTGTTGTATTGTTATAATTCATCAGCTTTCGTTATGCAATTAGATGGCACAAACTTGCATAGACGTTAACTAGGGATTGGAGCTAGGTGTCGTAGAACCTGATGAGATTCCTTACTCAAAAGATGATAAAGTTTTCTTCTGATATCCTTCGATTTTGATGTGAATCTTGTCGGGTATATACCAGTTATATGACTCATATGATTCCAAATCTATCTTTGCTTCCATTTTTCTTTATTTTTGCAGGCTGATGAATTAGCTTGTTTACTAAAAGCTTCACCGAGCACTTTTATCCACACTTCTACAAAGAACATGGTCGTGAGCAAAAGTGCTCTCTCTTGGTGTCATTCGATCTCGACACCAGTAAAACATGGAAAGCTTAATGCATATCTTCTCTCATTGATCATGAAATGCTGGCTAGAAGGAAATTTAGGTTGGTTCTAAGTTCCAATCTTTCTTTACTTTGAACTTTTAAGTATATAAACTTGAGTTTCGTTCTGATACTTCGCTTATGACTCGTATATCATGCTAATTAAGGAGTTGCTTACTTCTGATGCTTTAATGCTCTCATATACTTTTAGCTTATTCTTCATTTAGGAAATTTTTCTATGTTTTTTTATTGATATCCTTCTCATGATAGGAAGGAAGGGCTCCACCATTACCCAAATATTAAATGACGATATCGTTTATGCTTTATTCATCAGCAGTGTAGGTGCCAATCATCGTCATTAGTCACTTCCATTCAGAGATTGTCATTAGGGAACATTGGTCCACCTTCTTAGTCATGGACAAAAGGGTGGAGTCGATCAGGGTAAGCTCCCGCATTTGTGGTAGCTCCACTTCTTCATCTTGTTTTTGGTCGAGCTTCTACTTTGCTTGTTTTTCTTGTGCTTGCTTGCATGGAGGGTTAGAGTGATGGAAATGATTTAGGGGTTAATTGGTTTTAAAATTATTAGGACCCGCTCTTTCACTCACCAAACACTCGACTGGAATTTAGGGAAGTGCACTTTTATTACTTTTCAAAACTTTGGTTTGCACAAGACCTTATTTCTTTACAAACTTCACTCTTACTTATCTTTCCACTCAATTACTGACTTTGCTACTCACTTTGTTGGATTTCACTTGATTACTTTTCTCTCACTACTCATTTATGTTTCCATTCATTTTCTTACAACTTCATTTGGTTGCACTACCTGCCTATTTATAGAGTGATACAACCGACTAAGAATTCTCTAGATTTTCCTAGAGAAATATCTTTACAACTAACACGTGACACATGCTAGATATTTCTAGATATCTTTGACCTTATCATGAAAACTCTAGACAAACTAGATTACTCTATACTAGTCTACAACCGACTTAGCATTGGATTCTTCTAGGCTAAAAAATCAAGTTTACATTTTTTAACAGCCGCCCTTAAACTTGATTTCTGGTAACTCCAAGAATTTCTCGTAATTTGACGAACACCTCGTGCTTTAGTGGTTTCGTGAATATATCCGCAACTTGGTCTTGAGATTTTGTGTATTTCAGTTGTACCTTATTCTCCGATATGCACTTTTGGATAAAATGATACATGGTGTCGATGTGCTTGCTGCGGTTGTGGAACACCGGATTCTTTGCTAAAGCCATCGCCGCCTTGTTGTCCACAAATATTGTAGTTGGTTCTTCCTGCTCCATTTTTAGCTCCTTTATTAGACTCCTTAGCCATATTGCGTGACAAACACACGATGCTGCTGCGACGTACTCAGCTTCGTAAGGGGAGAGTGTGACGATCGGTTGCTTCTTTGAACTCCAAGTAAAGCCCGTATTTCCGAGAAAAAAATACAAATCCAATAGTACTTTTCCTTTCATCTAAATCTCCGGCCCAATCACTATCACTATATCCAACGTGATTGTACTTGTCTGACGACGAATAAAATAAGCCGAAATTAAGCGTACCTTTTAAGTAGCGCAAAATTCTCTTGGCAGTCTTCATATGGGTAGTCGTAGGTGCTTCCATATAGCGACTGATTAGCCCCAATGCATAGGGAATATCTGGCCTTGTAAAAGTTAAGTATCTCAAGCTTCCAACAAGACTCTTGTAAAGAGTCGGATTGACCTTCTCGCCTCCATCGATCTTTGATAGCTTGATTCTGCATTCCACAGGATTAATTGCTGGATTACACTCCTTCATTTTAAATATCTTAAGGATTTGTTTCGCATATCCTTCTTGAGATATAAAAATTCCATTTTCTCGTTGTTTTACTTCGAGCCCGAGATAGTATGACATAAGTCCGATGCCCATCATCTCAAATTCTCTCGTCATTGCTTTCTTGAATTCTTCAAACATTATTGGGTTATTGCCAATAAAGATCAAATCATCCACATATAGGCAGACGAGCAACATATCTCCTTTTTCATTCTCCTTCACATAGAGAGCATGTTCATGCGGACACTTACTGAAATTATTTTCTTGGAAGTATTTGTCGATTCTGCTATACCACGCTCTCGGCGCTTGTTTTAGGCCATATAAATCTTTTTTCAACTTAAGGACTTTATTTTCTTGTCCTTTTACTTCGTACCCCGGCAACTGCTCGACGTATACCATCTCTTCAAGATGCCCATTTAAAAAGGCAGACTTGACGTCCATTTGATGGAACTTCCATCTATTTTTGGCAGCTAGAGAAATAATTAATCTTATAGTTTCAAGATGAGCAACAAGAGAAAATACCTCATCATAGTCGATGCCCTCTCTTTGGTTGTAGCCTTTTACAACCAATCTTGCCTTGTATCTTTCAACCTCACCTTTAGCGTTTTTCTTGGTTTTGTACACCCACTTTACTCCAATTGCTCTTTGTCCTTTCGGAAGTGTTACAAGCTCCCAGGTACTATTCTTCTCAATTGCTTTCATTTCTTCATTTATCGCCTTTCTCCATTTTTCACTTTCCACGGCTTCGTCAAAAGTTATTGGTTCACTATCTGCAAAGAGACAAAATAGAGATATACTGTCTCCGTAGATATCGTTTAAACTCCTCATCCGTAAGGGCCTTTCACTAGAACTTTCATCTGCTGATGATGGATCATCATGATGCACTGCTAGAGGTGATGGTGGTGGTGAAGTAACTGGAGCAACTGGTTCGGGTGGTTGTTGTTGTTGTTGTTGTTGTTGTTGTTCTTCTTCTTCTACAATAGGGAGAAAATTGAAATCCTTTTCTTGAACGCCGAAATCCCAGAAGACTTCTTCATCGAACTCCACATCTCTGCTTGTGACGACCTTTTTATTGATTGGATCATACACCTTGTATCCCTTGGATCAAGAGTCATAACCAATAAATATTTACTTGACACTCCTGTCATCCAGCTTCGTTCTCAGCTGACTCGGCACATGAGCATATGCGATACTTCCGAATACTCGTAAGTGTGAGACGCCGGGTTTCACTCCTCTCCATGCTTCTATAGGAGTTATGTTCCACATGATTTTTGTTGACATCGGTTTATCAGGTAAACCGCACAGTCAACCGTTTCTGCCCAAAACTCCCTGGGCACTCTCCTTGTCTTCAACATACTCCGGGCCATGTTGAGAATTGTTCTGTTTCT
This sequence comes from Papaver bracteatum, assembly GCA_023529315.1. NCBI lineage: Eukaryota > Viridiplantae > Streptophyta > Magnoliopsida > Ranunculales > Papaveraceae > Papaver > Papaver bracteatum. Next base: position 745,617 of record JAJJWX010000457.1, on the reverse strand, counting down.
CCTTTCGGAAACTCCATTTTGTTGAGGTGTATATGGAACCGTAAGAGGCCGACGGATTCCATTGTCTTCACAGTAAGCCTCAAACTCCTTCGAAGTAAATTCACCTCCCCTGTCTGATCTCATAGCCACAATTTCAAAGCCACTTTCTTTCTCCACAAGGGATTTAAATTTATTGAAATTGGAGAAAACCTCCGATTTTTGTTTCAAGAAATAAACCCATGTTTTTTTGACTAAAGTCGTCGAAAGATATGAGGAAATAGTTATTTCCACCATACGAGCTTGTATTTATTGGTCCACAAACATCTGTGTGAACCAACTGCAGCGGTCTTGTGGCTCTTGAGAATTTTTCCTTAGGAAAACTTTTTTTGAAATGTTTCCCAAGTAAACATCCTTCACACAACTGATCCGGGTGGTCTATTCTTGGCAAACCTCTAACCATATTTTGTTTGGACAATAATTTTAATTCTCCAAAATTGAGATGTCCATACCTAAGATGCCAGAGCCATGATGAGTCTTTCATACAAGCAGTCAGACATTTCGCGATGTCATTTTGAATGTTTAAATAGAACATCTTATTTCCCGTCATCGGCACTTTGGCAATTAACTTTCCCCTCCTATCTCTTATAAAAAGACTAAGGTCTTCCATATTCATCCTATAGCCTTTTTCTAAGAGTTGTCCCAAACTTAGTATATTCATTTTTATGTTAGGGACGTAATAAACATCTGAAATAAACTCATGATTTCCATTTTTTAATTTAATCAAAATTTTGCCAAGACCACTTACCGGAGTTTTTTCTCCATTCCCGAACGTCACGTTGCCGGAAACTGATTCATCAAGCTCCACGAACTTATCCTTTGTGCCACACATATGGTTGCTTTCCCCTGTATCAAGCACCCATGTACAATTCTCATTGTAGTCACCTCCTTTGCATGCCACCAATAAGGTCTGGTCTCCTTCTTTTTCTTTATTAGCATAGTTAGCTTTTTCTTTGACGTTATCCGATGAAAACCAACAATCTTGAGCATAATGACCACGCTTATGACAATTATAGCATTTAACTTGAGATTTGTTATACCTTGGCCTGTTATTGTTGTGCCATGAATTATCTCCTATACCACGACCTCTTGTGAAGCTTGACCTCTGGCCCCTTTGATCATCGTTATTTTGCTTGCCTCGTCCTCTTCCTCTTCTATCGTCGTAGCCGCGTCCTCTTCCTCTAGCATGCTACTAGAGCTCTCCCCTTTGTCTTTCAAAGTGAGCTTCGCTTGTAGAACTTGTTCTATTGCTCCCTCTTTGCTTATCTTTCTCATTCTTTCTTCATGGGCTTGTAGCGATCCCATGAGCTCATCTACGGTCATGGATTAGACGTCTTTGGACTCCTCAATTGCGACGACGATATAATCAAATTTTGGAACAAGTGACCGCAATATTTTTTCGATCACACGATTATGACTCATGACGTCACCATTTCTTCTTAGTTGATTGACGACAACTAAAACTCTTGAAAAATAATCCGAGATTAACTCGGACTCTTTCATGGAGAAAGATTCAAATTCACCTCTTAGAGTTTGCAACCGTACCTTCTTTACTTTGTCCACGCCTTTGAAGGAATTTTGCAAAATCTCCCATGCTTTCTTTGCATTAGCGGCTCTTGATATCTTCTCGAACGATGACTCATCCATGCCTTGATAAGGAAGGAAAAGATCCCTTTTATCTCTTTTTCTTGATATACGTAGCGTATCTTTTTTATTTTGTGGTAGTGCAGCTTCATCTTCCGGTTCGACATAACCTTTTTCTAGTGGGAATGTTACTTATGCCCCTACTATCCATGGGTCATGCACAAATACCCTTATGAATCTTTACAAATACCCTTGATAGCATAATTTAAATTATGAATAGAAAAATAGTTTACATAATTCCAGTTTTAACCTTTACACCTTATACTTCAACTTCCTTTTCATTTTTCACTCTGAGAAAACCAAGTTTCATTTTTCAGTCGCGACCACAACCAACGCCACCATCATCTACATCGCCACCACCACCAGTGTTTCTCCATCACCGTAACTGCTACCAACATCACCAGATCTCTCAGACACCTTCATCTTCACCGCCACTATGGATAACTAGATGATTAAAACCTAATCTAAAGCATCAGAAGCTTCAAATTCATGTCGATTATCTTCTTTCTCTTGCTTTGAAGTTTCTGCTGGTGTTGGTGGTATAAACTATGGTGTTGGTGGTATTTGTTTCTTTAGGTTTTGGTTTCGAGTTGCCGATTCAGATTCAGAGATCGATTCGAGTTGCAGATTCAGATTTCAGAGACATCGATTTGGTATGTATGATTTTCAATTAATTTTAAAAAATTAATTGAATCGGCAACTCGATTTGTTATTTTGGTTGCAGAGTTTTCTGAAAATTTGATTTGTGTTGATTTAATTAATTTAAAAAAAAAATCGATTTAATTGAGATCGAGATTGTTGATTCAGAATTTGATAGAAGAAATCAATGTTCTGGTGATGTTTCTGAGTTGAATCTCATGATTTTTAGAGAATGGGTGTTGTTGTTGAAGTTGTATTGGTGATGATAGCGGTGGTGCTGGCGACGGTGGTGGAGGATATATATCAAATATGTACTGGTTAATTCACTTAACAGGTATTTTTGGTTTCGTTTAAATTTTGAGATCGATATTCGATTTTGAATGAACAATTTGGAGTTTGAATGAAGAATTCAGTTTCGAGAAAGATTAAGAAATTTGTTTATTTCTTTGATTTTTAATTTCAAGTTGTCGATTCAGATTTCGAGTTGTCGATTCAGATTTTCTTTGGTTACAGGTGCAGAGGATTAATGTTGGTGTTGTTGTTACAAGCTAACAGGGAGATGAGTATGTCGTTTCCAAGGATCTGTGTAGTTACATGGGATTATGAAGTTGTGGTGCAGTTTATTGTGCAATGAACTGAAATAGATGAATGTTTTAGGACTGGTACAGATTGCAGGTGTTGTTCCCATGGAACTGAAATGAGGGACAGTTGAAAGGAGATGGCAGTTGAGATGAAGATGCACAAGAAGTGTTGATCATAAAGGAATATTAGTATGTTCAAGTGCATCTTAGTTTGGTGGTCGTCTATTTTGCAATTGCAGGTGCTGTGTGTTTGTACAGAGATGTTGCAGTCAACAAAGAAGCTGAAACGATGCAGCTGGTAAGGTTCAGAACAAGAAAGGAGGATAATTCTGATGTGTTAGAGTTGAGATTCTTGAAGGTGCAGTTGTAAATGAGCAGATGGGTTCAGTTTCAGTGGATGAAGAAATAATATTTGGTGGATTTGAGAATGGCAGCTGCAGAGAATGGTTCTACTATTTGGAGACAACTTGTGCTAGTTGCTTCCAACTTTAAAGACAACTTGACCAAGTTGCTTTCACTTTTGGAGGCAACTTGAGCTAGTTGATTCCAAATTGGAGGCAACTTGTGCTAGTTGCTTCCAACTTTAAAGACAACTTGACCAAGTTTCTTTCACTTTTGGAGGCAACTTGAGCTAGTTGATTCCAGTTCGGAGGCAACTTGGTTATGTTTTTGAGCTAGTTGACGAATTTTTGGTGCAATGGTAACACAGGGTTGTGTTGATTTGCTGATGATGGTTGTGTTGCTGATGCTCATGCTTTAAAGTCAAGAGGATAGATGAATGCTTATGAACTTGAGCATGAACTCAATATGTATCCAGGCAGTAAAAGAAGAATAAGAATTTGTTACTGCTTGTGTGTTGCTGATGGTGTTTGAGTAGGGGCATGTAAGTGACTGCAGTTATTGACTTATGTTGCAAGTGTGCATAGATGGTTGTTATCATGAAGTTGTTGCAGGTAGAGTTTGCAGTAGCAGAGATGAAGGATATGGTGTTTGTCTAGTGGTGGTTTGAATTGTTGGTTGAGCACTGATGGTGTGGCGAACCTGTGGTGCAATGGTAGCACAACTGAATATATGTCAGAAGATGTGTGTTCGATTCACACTAGGTTCACTTATTTGTGTATAATTTTTATTTTTTTAGAGCCAACTTGTGCTAGTTACCTCCATATATGGAGACAACTTAGGCTAGTTGATGTCACTTTTGGAAGACAACTTTGTGCTAGTTTCCTTTATTGTTGAAGACAACTTGAGCTAGTTGCCTTCGATATGGACACAACTTCAGCAAGTTGACTCCACATGGTGGTGGTGGTTGGCGGCAACGATGGTGGTTGACGACGGTGATGGCTGGCAGCGGAGGTGGGTGTCGGTTGTTAGTGGCGGCGGTGGTAGTAGACAGCGGTGGTGTTCGTTAGCGACGATGGTGGTAGACAGTGGTGGTAGTTGGCAGTGGTGGTTGGTGGTGGTCGGCGGTGGTGGTCGTCGATGGTGGTGCTCGGTGGTGGTGGTCGTCGGTGGTGGTGGTGGTTAGTGGTGGTGGTCGGCGGTGGTGGTCATCGGTGGTGGTGCTTGGTGGTGGTGGTGGTCGGTGGTGGTGGTGGTTAGTGGTGGTGGTCGTCGGTGGTGGTGGTTGGTGGTCGTCGGTGGTAGTGGGAGGCGGTGGACAGTGGTGGCGGTTGGTGGTGGGCATTAGATTTTTTTTTTTTTTTTTGAATAGTGGTGGTGGTGGTTTTGTATATTTACTATATAAAAGAGGTTATTTTAGTAATGTATTAGTCTTAGGGGTATTTGTAAAGTTCATAAGGGTATTTTTGCAAGGGGTCTCATAGTAGGGGTATATAGATAATGTTCCCCTTTTTCTATTATTTCCCGTGCATATTGTGAGCCTAGTAATGCCTTCATTTGAATGCTCCAGTTGTCATAGTTTTCTGTAGTGAGTTTAGGAATTTGGAAGGGAAAAATTTCGGTAGCCATAGAATCTGTGGCTCTGATACCACTTTGATGGAAATGATTTAGGGGTTAATTGGTTTTAAAATTATTAGGACCCGCTCTTTCACTCACCAAACACTCGACTGGAATTTATGGAAGTGCACTTTTATTACTTTTCAAAACTTTGGTTTGCACGGGGCCTTATTTCTTTACAAACTTCACTCTTACTTCTCTTTCCACTCAACTACTGACTTTACTACTCACTTTGTTGGATTTTACTTGATTACTTTTCTCTCACTACTCATTCATGTTTCCACTCATTTTCTTACAACTTCATTTGGTTGCACTACCTGCCTATTTATAGAGTGATACAACCGACTAAGAATTCTCTAGATTTTCCTAGAGAAATATCTTTACAACCGATACGTGACACATGCTAGATATTTATAGATATCTTTGACCTTATCATGAAAACTCTAGACAAACTAGATTACTCTATACTAGTCTACAACCGACTTAGCATTGGATTCTTCTAGGCTAAAAATCAAGTTCACATTTTTAACATAGAGTACCTTTTGCCTAGTCCAAAAGTTTGTTCTTCAACAGATTTTCCATATCCTCAGCTTCCTCAGCGGGCGCTATTTAGTTAGTGACAACAGCATAATCACATTCACATGTTAGATATACTTACAAACACTGGATTGATAATTCGTATAACATATAATACTAATTAAGGAGTTACTTACTTCTGATGCTTCAATGCTCTCGTATACTTTTAGCTTGTTCTTCATTTAGGGATTTTTTTTATTTTCTTGTATTGATATCCTACTCATAAATTGGAAGGATGAACGACTCCAACACGAGCCAAACGTCAAAAGACGATATCTTTTACAGTTTTATTCATTAGCAGTGTAGGTCTGTCATTATCATTAGTCACTCATGTTCAGAGATAGTCATTAATAGGGAAACTGGGAACATCGGCCGACCTTGTTAGTCAAGGAAGAAAGGGTGGAGTCGATCAGGGTAAGCTCCTGATTCGGTGATAGCTCCACTTCCTCGTCTTGGTTCTGGAAGAATTACCTTTGCTTGTTTTTCTTGTGCTTGCTTGTGTGGAGGGTTAAAGGTTCTTTTGCCTAGTCCATAATCTTTTTCTTAAACATATGAGAAGATAAGGTAGCTAACGTGTTATTTCATGGGTATCTTCCTTTATAAGTAGTGATTTTAATTTATCGTTCTTTTTCTGATCTCAAATTTTGCAATGCAAACTTAAACTAGTTCTGGGTGTCACACTCAATATACATAAGGTATTTATCTCCCCTATATTTCCTTGCTTCAATAAACTTTATCCCCTTTCAACTTCTTGCTGCATTTTTTGTCACAAAGGTATGGTGATGCAGCAGATGCCTTTAACAAGGGTTTGAATCTTGATCCAGAAAACAAAGAGCTTAAAGATGCGTACATGTAAAGTTTTTATACCTTCATTTCCAACATCAAGAACCCTGATATGATATTTTCCAGCTTTACTGATCTAGTTGTTTCTTTATACTGATATTGGTTTGTATCTTTAACATGAAATCTATTGAAGCTAGATTGAACTCTCTCCAAGTGTAGGAAGATAATGCCGAGTAATCATGAGGAGATGAAACATTAAGATCTTTTCTCTTTTCTCTTTTTTGTTTTTTTCTTCTGTGCTCATGAGCAATTCAAGTTGAAGTTAGAACTACTTATATCGTTTGGATCTGCTTAGTACTTCAGACATTTGTCAGTGTAAAATATTTGTTGAGCTGGATTAGAAGTAGAATCACTAAAACAAAGTACATATTTTGAAATAAAGTATTTATCTTGAGCCTTCAGTGTGTATGAAAGTCGAGAGACCACAATACTTTCTGTTTATTAGCATAGCATTTCCCACAATTCACACTCCATCTTTTTGGTCCAAAATAAGAGTGCGCAGTTTGTTTGTATGAGTCGGGGATATTTTATTACTTGACTAAAATGGGTCCAGTCAGGGGTGAGCTCTGACTCAAATTGCGAGTCAGATTTGACTAAAAAACGGTCTAATATCAGGTCGAGTCGGATCTAGATCCCGAATCAGCAAAAAACAAATATGCTCGTAGCTGAATTGCAAACCGGATCGCTACAAAAGCCAATGCTTCTTCATTTCATTTTCCCATCAAAAGCCTCCCTGTCTCTCTCTTTGGTCTGCGGGGTAAGTTTAAAATTTTGAAACCCTAATCTTCGAGAATCAGAAATTGAGTTTCGATTGGGGTATGTGCAACAACGATTCGTCGCTTCCACTATATTCTCCATTCTTCATAAAATCATTTTCTTGATTTCCTTTTACCACAAACAAACATAAACCCTAACTTCCACTATGTAGAGAAGAAATTAGAAGCTGAGAAATGTCGAGCATTCCGGAAACGATGTACCAGGAAATTCTTGTGAGATTTAAGCAGGGTTTGACGCTTGATCCGGAAAACAAAGAGCTTAAAGATGCTTACATATAAAGTTTTTATACCTTCACTTCCAACATCAAGAACTCTGATATGATATTTTCCAGCTTTACTGATCTAGTTTGTTTTTTCATACTAATATTGATTTGTATCTTTAACAGGAAAGTTGTTGAAGCTAGATTGAACTCTCTCCAAGTGTAGGAAGATAATGTTGAGTAATCATCAGGAGATGAAAGCATTTAGATCTTTTATCTCTTCTTTTTCACTTTTTTTTTTTGTTTTTTGTGTTGGTGAGCAATTTATGTTGAAGTTAGAACTTAGAAATACTTGTCTTGTTTTGGATCCGCATGGTACTTCATCCATTCACCAGTGTAGATTGTTTGCTAAGCTGGATAACTAGTACTGATTAAAATGAGAGAGAATTTTGTGATCACTAAAACAAAGTAGTTTGTTGTATTCCTTTATTCTATAATTAGTGGGCTCTGAATTTTGTAACATTTATTTATTTTTATTTTTATTAATGAATTTAGATTGATGTCGCTATAAGGTACTCCCTCCGTCCCTAATATATAGGCGGAGAAGATGAAATCTCTTAGAATAAGAAAATGCATGGTTTTTATAAATTTTCATGTTTTTTCTTGTATATACCCCTTGTCTTATTCTCAATACAAATTTCCATACAACATAAATAAGGGTATATATGTCAAAAAACACATTGGAATTAGAATTCCGCCTATCTAGTGGGACTAGAAAAATCCAATATTCTGCCTATATAATAGGGACGGAGGGAGTATTTCATATCCTTAAGAAATCAAATTAGCAACAAGATATGAGATACCTAAAAGACAAGGCACAACCAAGAATGTAGTTTCAGTGAAAAAGTACCCATAAGTATCTACCAAACCATAGGTATTCCAATACTTTTATATTTATTAGCATTGCCATATACCACAATTCACATTCCTGCTCATATTTTCGCTCAAAATCCTATTATTACGACTCTTTCTTTTGATGTAGCTGTCTTTTTTATCATTGTCTTGACGAAACTGTGAATTGCCTTAGGCATCGTCGATGGAGGTACCTTTTCCTTCTTGGGCTTTGAAGCCACTCCCTTCTTTGATAACTTATGAATAGCTTCCGCTTTCTTATCCCTGAATTGATCAACTAATGTCGTAATATTAGATACCCAGTCCTCGACATCTTCCGGGACATAGGCAGCTTGCCCGATGATTTCCCAAACAAAACATTCTATCTCCAGTAATCCTTTGATTGCCGCGCTTCGTTCCCGCTGGAGGATGAGGACAATGCAAATTGTGCCTACGGTATTCAGTCAGCGCAGAGTTTTTGACCAAGTTTTTTTGGCAAACTCTAATTCCTCGAGTAAACCTCCATTGGAGTTATCTTTGACTTCAGTATTATTATATTTGCTGCAGTAATGTCCCAATTTTCCACAAGAAGAAGAAGCACTTTATCCTGGGGATTGGCTTTCCCTGCCAATTCCTAACTACAGATTAAAGATGATGCCGGATCCATGGTACCTTCTTTCACTTTCTTATCACGGATTTTATTTTTCTCCAGAAATACGGCAGATCAAAATGAAAAAATCTCCGTATTTCGAAAGCATAATGCTCCACCAAAATCGACACAGATTATAAAATGACCCATATGGACGAGGCGCGACCCACCTGCGAATATCGATTTTTGTGGAGTCTCCGATTCCAAGGACATCCCTGACATATAAGCCGGAAAAGAATAAATTTGTGAGGGATAAAAACAAAAATGACATTGTTTTATTTATAAACTTTCTGCTTAACAAGGAGCCATCAATAAAAAATTAGCTTTAGGCCTCCAGAAACACAAGACCGGGCATGCTCAGTTCTCTATTCGTTTAAAAGATTGATTTCGAAACTTGTTACGTAAGACCTTCCCTACCATTGAAGGTTGGAAAAGTAATGTTATTATCCCAAAAGACCAACCATGTGTGACTGCTAAAGGGAATGTCAGATCTTATCATTGGATTATATACCCTACTAGCACTGATATTGTCTTTTTTACCAATCATGCATGCAAGAGTAGAGAACAAGACTTTCATCCAATTTTGTAGATCTTACAATCCAATTTGTTTATAATATTCGTAAGAGGCGCACACTCATAATTCGAGAAAATGTGAAAGTCTTCACCAGGGCCATTCCACAAAAAATTATGCCTCGAATCGAATATATATATATATATATATCCCTTATATAGGGTCACCCATGATATTTTCTTGGGTAGGGATTGAGCGCCACTAACATGCGAGACAACCGTAGGCTGTGACGAGTTTGGTTGAATGAACCGGTAGTTATTGTGTAGTTCTTGTTAGAGCAGTGCTGGGTTGAACCCACTAGCGTTGGTATGTAGTTATTTATCAAATTTAGATGACAAAACGCATTCTGCATTTAATCGCTAAAGTCATTTTTGGACTAGACTAGGTTTAAGAAGTAGAGTATAGAATTAAAGATATCCTTGAAGAATGAAGATTGAATACTACACGGATACATCTCGGAGTACTTCATTAAATGTTAGTAAGAAACTCTTGATTCTCTTATTTACTCTACCTCTCTATCTATGGAAACAAATACTCACTCTATGGAACAATTCCTATGACGGTAAATATATATTATATAAACACTCGAGGATATTTGAGCCCATGACTTTTGTGAGAAAGACCTTTATCACTGGAAAGTTCATGATGTTGCAGTGAATGAGAATATCACTCAATTATGAGTTATAACAAAGAAGTTATGAGTTATTTATTAAAGAAACACTTATAAGTGCTGATTTCGTGAACAGAAAATTGTACACAAACTTTTGGCAACAATTCGCAGACCAAAACCGTGAATATCTGACTAAAATCCTATTCTTGTCAAGTATTTGGGTGTTTGCTTTCTTATACATGGTATCTTTGTTTCCAAGTAATCTAGCCTTGAAACATTATTTGTGTCTTGCATATGGTTATTTTCCATATCCTTGTTCTCACGAACAAGAGTGAGATTTCAAAAGACTTTACTTGGGGATCGTAAAGCATAGGGAAGTTATATTCTTTGATATTTACAAAACATGTTCCTAGATGTCAAGATATCTCTAGATTTTTCTAGGTGATCTTGTGAGGAAAAAACAATTATGTTACAAAATGGTAAACCCTAATTATTGAGGAGTATATTCTAAAGAGAATTAATGTTCTGCTAGAGGATTTTTAAGAACATATTCTAAAAATAATGGGGTTATGTTAGAAGGTTTACAAGAGGAATTACTAAAGCGAATTGGTGTTCTGCTAGGAGTTTTACATGTGCACGAATACAACTTAAGTAGGTATTACATATAGTCTGAAATATGGTAGTTGGTAATTGGTAACAGCTTAAATCGGTGTCTGTGTTTTTTTTTTCCACATTATATTGTTTTATCTTTATAATTGAAATATTACTGGTTGTACGTATCTAAACCTAGATAGTATTATCTCAACTGTAAATAACCTACAAGACTCATTCTTGTTGAATTAATATCTTGAAATATAGATTACAAGACTTGTTCTTGTAGAAATCCGGTTCATGAACAGTTTCGCTACATACTAGGTTTACCTTATTAAAACAATCTTAAATACAGTTTCGTAACCGAACGTATAGATTGTACAAGGATTGTCTATATAAGTTATTGGTAGGCGATGTCTATAACATAGATAGAGACAAATACGGGTAGATCCTACGGAGAGTCGTATTGGTGAAAATAAACTTCTAAGTTATACTTAACTAATTTAAGTATGGTATTTGTCGATATGACGAGATGCTTGTTATGAGAAGTAAACTAAAGAACAAAAATCCAAATGAAATAAAAGTTTAAACACTTGTGTAGATGGGGAAAAACGATTTGCTGGTTTTTACGGGATTGGAGAGTCGACCGTGTGGAGACTCCCTGAACCAAGCGAAATGTTGAACCTCATATAGATGCACTGCAACAAGGGAGAGATTTAAGTTTGAGAGATCAATCTGTAAGACTCTGGCCTAAACCAAGAACGATGGTCGTTTCAAAGTCAGTTCAGTCACAAGAGAGGATGGGTTGATCTGTGGGAGGGAAGCTGAGAAATATGTGAGATCAATGGTGATCTAAGATTGTAGGTGTGTTGTGAATTCAACGTGAAAATGCTCCGAAAGATTGAAATTTTGCCCGATTGAGAGTGATTTCTGTGAGTTCGTGTAGATGAAAGATTGTCTGTGTGAACTTTGATAAGAAAATGCTCGTTCAGGAGATTGCAAATCAAATGTTTGAAAACTCTTCAAATATTGTTCAATGTTATTGTTTCAATCAGGATTCAGAGACATTTTATAATGCCGGAATTGAAAACACCATGATCCCATGAAGTATGACAGTTGCTGGAATCAGAGAGTGGGAAAGTGGGAAATCGTGTTAAACCAATTACTCATCGTGCGGAGACTTGGTTAATTTCCCACCTACTACTTTGCTGATTCTTCCAACTGATTGCACGACTTGCTCACATTCTCATCGTGGGTGAACACACGTGCTGTAGACCGCCAGACCAAAACCCTAGTTAATATCCCCCTATTGTGACACGATTGAAATCTCGTGATTGTGGATTCAGTTGCTGACTTTGTGGGACGATGAGTCCATGTAGTGCTGAGTTGAACACGTTTTAGCAAATATTCTGAAACTCATGAATTAAATGTATGTCTACTGAGACGAGGTACCATTATAACCTAAAACGAGCAAACTATGTTGCTGAATTGTCGAATATTGATAGTTGATCCGAGCAAATATTGCTAGTCTGTGCGAATATTGCTAATTTGAGTGAATATCGCCGGTTCGAGCAAATATTGCTCGTTTGATGAATTTATTGGTAGCTGGACCGAATAAAATATTAACTTAATTTACTGAATGATGGGTCGAGAAAAATAAATAAAAATGTTAATCATGAAATCAACATAAAATTATCAGAGTGTTTGAATCTACTCAGAATCACGTTTCTGCAGAGCTCTGGATTCAAAACCCCAATTTTACCGAAATGATGATTTATTGCAAATAAATACATAGTGACACAGGGACCAGCTACATGGGATGACGGGTTCACCAGTATCGCCCAGATGCTCGAATGAGCAAAAATACCAAAGTCTCTTGAGGACCAGTTGGTGAAGTAATGGTTAAATGCTGATTTAATAACCGAAATAATGCTCGTGTGAGCGACAAATAATAAAACCGGTTATTATGAAAATACAAAGGATCGACCAAGAGGTCATGAGACCGGCTCCTGGTGCGTGTGGGACCAGTGGATGGTCATTTAAGCAAACTTCCAATTGTTTGGAAAGAGTTTGAACCTAATATGAGCAGTTGAGCAAATTAGGTTAAAATCATTAAAACATGCGGGACCAGCTATTTGCAAGCCTCAAGGTCACTCTCGGTCGGCCAAGGGGATATGCCCGTGTCACCATAACGTCCATGTTTCAGTCCTGAGAATTTTGATATTTTCTGGTGCACGTTTGAGCAACATTTGGAGAAAATATGCAAAATCCATGGTTTTGCTGAAATTGGGAAAAATACATGAGATGAGGGAAAATAAATAAAACAGGGAATTACAAGGTGTGGGTCCGGCCACGGCTAGGGCATGGCCGGCCGGTTGACAAGCACGGTCCCACATATTTCCCAATTTTATGTAATTTTATGTATTTTCTCTGATTTGAGGGAAATTCCATGAAACTGAAGAGTTTTGATAAAACTAGGAAACTTCCATAAGATGAGAGATAAAATAAGATAAAATAAGGAATAGGAGTATGGGACCGGAAAATACCAAGGCATGGCCGGCCGGCCATGGGCGCGGGTTCCAAGGCACTCTTCCTAATATTATATAATATTCATGATTTTAGGGAATTTTACATAAAATCAAAGGGATTTGTTGAAAACCAAGATATTTTGTTGAAATCAGGGAGTTTTCATGAAATCATGAAACAAAACACCAAATAATAATAAAACGAGGGGCGTGTGGGACCGGCCGGCTAGAGCCCGGTCCCACAAGTTTTTCCTAATTTTTTAATATTTTCTATGATTTTAGAGAAAATACATGAAATTAGGTAATTTTAGGGAAAATTCTTGAAATCAAGGAATTTTCATAATTTTAGGAGGAATAATAAAATAATGGGGACGTGAGGTGTGGGACTGGCCACGGCCAGGGCATGACCGGCCGGCCGGCGGTCCCATGACACCTTTCCCTTATTTTATTATTTTTTGATAAAATCATGTGATTTAGATAAAAATACATGAAATTAGGTAATTTTCATGGTTTTAGAGAAAATTCATAAAAAATCAAGGAATTTTCATAATTTTAGGAGGAATAATAAAATAATGGGGACGTGAGGTGTGGGACCGGCCGACCGGCGGTCCATGACACCTTTCCCTAATTTTATTATTTTTTATAAAATCATGTGATTTAAATAATTTCTTTGAAATAAAGAAAACTTGCTCGAACGAGAGGATTTTCATGAGATCAGGAAAATAGTAAAATATGATAAAATATAAAATTGGGCGCGGGACTGGTCACGGCATGACCGGACGGCTGGTGATCCTAGTCCCCTGGCGCTTTTGTTAATATTTTATTATTATTATTATTTTTACTTCCTATTTTGCATAGGTTCCTCGTTCGTTCATATTTTTTGAAATGCTCATTCGTGCATTCAAAATGCTGGTTTGTGCATTATTTGCTAATTACACTTGCATCATTTTTGTCAGGGCTTATTCGATGCTCAGATGCCTGTTTTCATTGAACATTTATCACTAACCCGTGGAATTCTGCTGGGAAGAACCACGAATTGAAATGACGAAATATAATGGAAAATCGTAGAATATTGCTGGATATTCAGGCGATTAATTGATGATTCGTAGAATATTGTTGGATATTCAAACGATGGCTCGTAGAATATTGCTGGATATTCAGATGATTTAAGATAATTAATTGATGGCTCTACACTAGAAGGGCTTCCTATCTATGAGCATTAATTATCTGAGAGTTGAGCAATATGAACTTGCTGGAGTGCCATATTCCTCTTGTATAGTCAGGGAAAACCTGGTTGCATCCTGAAGACGTTGTCGCTCTATACTAGCAGGCATACTATGTATGAGCCGTCCAATCTTTCGATTCTATACAGTATGAGATGTGACGTGGTCTCAGCTGGAAGACTACACACCTGCATCTTCTCTGAGAGACTTTGTCCATTAGAGGTTTATGGCATGAGCTTTCATGCTGTAGAGACATGAGTCTCGATACTCATCCGATTGCCGGATCCGGAGTATAGTTTTGCAATTTTACCCTCTGTCGAAAATCCACCATCTACATTAAGTACCCTGCTTAGTAGGAAACAATCATGTTCCTTACTCAGCATTGAATGGTGATTTTCCAGGTGTCAATAAAAACAAGTAATTGAACTTAGTTATGAGATAAGAGATTATCGGATTTCGACGGAATGAGCAAACCATGGTTTGAGCGGAAACCAGTGTCATAATAGGGCATCATCCAGTGATCATAAATTGGTGTAGAAACGCTGGTTCGATGGTGGAACCTTGGTCGGTTTAGGATTCACGGGCCGGGCCCAAAAGGGAAAACCTTAAAGAATTAGGTTTTGGAAATAAAATTAGGTATAAAAGGAATTAAATCCTTTTTTTATTTTCTTCCCACACGACCGACCACCTTCATCATCTTCCTCCCATCAGGAGCAGCAGGAGAAAATCGCCAGAGCGCCACCCCGTCCGACCGGAGCTATCACCTTAAAATGGCCACTGGCAGGCAAAGGGCCCAATTTTATTTTTTTCAGAGTTGTTGATTTCATGAGTTGCTCATGCTTTCATCATGTTGAAATCTTATACATGTGTATATGTTAACGTGAGTTTTGTATAAAAACCCTTATTTTATTAAACGTATGTTCGTTCAATCGTTAGTTTTGAAAACTAATAATAATCCCTAATTTAGGAGAGATTTTTCTTTGAAAATAGACCTGTACCCAGTGGTAAGATTTTGTTTATGAGCTTTCATGGGAAACAAAACTTTATATTAAGAAACGTGAGCTTTCACAAAACCGAAATAAACCTCGTTTTAGAAAACAATGCTCATACGAGGGAAAATAAAATTTTCTTTATGTATATATGCAACCGTGACATATAATGTGGGATGTGATGACATACCTTATTCACATGGATTTGTTCTCATTAGATAAATTTTTGAAAATTTACGTGAATAAATTGCACTAATCACTGTTTTGTAAAATCAAGATGAGGGTTTTGAGTAACCTTCGAAACTAGACAATTTATTTATGATGAAATAATGTCTTGTTGTAAACTTCATAGGTCAGTTGTGTGAATGTTCACATTATGAAAATTATGTCTATGATTTTATAAGAAAATCATTTTTTATGAACTAATGAAGTTTCGTTAATTACTGCAGGTTTCAAGAAACGAACTAATTTGGTGTGCTAACTCTTGCGGCACAATCACTATTGTTAGTGAAATTGAAAAAAGGTAAGATTCAAGAATTACCATTTTGTCGATGAATTTATCATGTTGATAATTCTGTGTTCCTGGTTTCAGAAAATGCCGACTTCCAACAGTAGTTCTTCTGATGAAGCCCCCAAAGCTTATGTAGCTAAATCCAGAGCCAAGGCAATTCGTAATGAAGGAGAAAATCCTAGCATCCCCTTGAAAGAGCGAAGGGTCACCTTTGCTGAACTCGGGAAAAGTAAAGCTGAAGATGATGCAAAAGAAGCTCGTCAGCGTGAAAACGATCGAATCCGGCGCAGAACACAAAGAGCTGAGGAGAAACGTCAATCCTTGGACGGGAGGCCTGCTGACTCTGATGCTGATGATTCTGAAGAAGACATATGGGAGGTACCACAACACAAGATTTGGCCTGATCGATGCAAATGAGAGTACCGGAAGTCCATGAAGCAAATTGAAGCTGAATCGGAAGAAGATTCATATTTAGATGATGATTTTTATGCTCGTCCAGCCATCACTAATAATTATGACAGTGACTCCGAAGAAGAAGATTCTGAGAAGGATAGCAATGAAGACTCTGAGAAGGACAGTGATGATGAATCTGAAGAGTAGCTTTACTTCTGATTCTCTTTTAGTATTTTAATACTTTCAATTTTCGTAGTAGATGTCTTCATTCAAACAATCTTATTGAAGTAGTTAGGTTTTCCTTCTGAATGAGATATTTTTATTAATGTGAGTTCTTCTTGATCGAATTAAGCAAATCTTCAATGCCGAACCCATTGTAATCTCCTTTAACTCTTATGGTTCTTCATTTCACGAAAATACCCAATCATAACCGTGTAGCACATGAAGATGTGTCCCTTGCTGATCATGACTGACTTCGGTCAGTCCCCAGTGTACTAATTTCACTCTGCATCCCCAGTTTGACTTCGTTCAAGACTTAGGGTTTCGGCAGAACTCGCATTTGAATCAGAGATAAATGTCTTTCGTATCTAGTATATATCTTCAAGGTTTAGGGTTTTCCACTTGCGCAATTACTTCCTCCATACTTAAGTTGGTTTCATCACAGAAGAAATTTCAGTTGTCACACCTCTCACACCATGTCTAGTGATAATACTTCTTCTCAAAACGGACTTCAATCTGAGCATGGAGTAGAAACGCCCACCTTGGTAAGTTATACATCTTTTCTGTCTCTGTTTGATCGAGGTTATTGATCGTAAGCAATTGATTTGGTGCAGGATAACCAGAAGAATTCTTCCTCTCACAACCCAAGACCTAAGCGGACTGTTAGAACCCATGCCCGGTACAAGTCGGCTTATGCTGTGGCTGGATCATCTGTAAGCGACTCCATAACTTCTTGAAATTTCTTTATGCTCAATTTGGCGAACTTAAATGTTTTCCCGTCTCATCGCAGGCGGATGTCCGCGTTGTTGTTGACGCCAGAAGGAGAAGGAGCAGCAAGTCCATGACCGTGGTTGAGGTTGAAGATAGTAGCAATCAGGCATGTGCAGAGTCTGTAGAATCCGTGAAGATGGAAGCTAGTGTCCATGCTCGTGAATACCCGATGGTTGGACTCTTATTTGAATCTCCATTGATCAATACTTTCCCAGACAATGAAGTAGTCGGTGGATTCGTCATTCCAAAGTGTCATGCGCCTCTGTATACTAAGATCTGGAAAAAGTATGGAAAGATTTTCCACCAACCTTCTTGACCACAGTTACAGGGTTGCTGACAATCATCGAAGAGATTAAACAAACGCACTTGCGGGATGTCAAGAATCAGGAACTTCACAGGTGGGATGAAATGATTTCCAACTGTGAGATATTGCGATTCAATGTAGGCTGGCTCCATCGTTGGCTTGAGATAATCAAGATTCATAAGGCGGGGGAGGATGCTGATGCAATTTCCATGACTACTGCTTTATTGTAGGATGAGAAGATTATAGCTTTGGAGTCGGCAAGGGTTGAGAAAGTTGTCAAGGATTTGAGGGCAAAGACTAGGATTTTCCAGAAGAAACTTGACAAAGTTTCTTATAGGGATTATCCATTGCTAGATGGTTTGCTCTGAGCAATCAGGAGAATTGAGATGTAGGCTTCTGATGAAGTAGGGTAGTCTAGAATTTCTATTCAATTGATGAATGTTTGATGAACAAACGAGCATTTTACATGCTCTTTGAAGGAAATAAATTACATTTGAGATGTTTTTGAATGAATGATTAATTGTCTTCTGTTGATCAAGCATAATAGGATATGAGCCATTTACCGTTGATAATATTTCCTTCATTTCCTCCATTGATTGCTAGAATTTTGTAGTATCCACTAGACACTGTTTGATGATAACATACGGTCCTTTCCATTTCGGGGAGAATTTGGGAGCAGACATATTGTAGTTGCAGGATTTCCTACACTACACCCTTGTTAAGATCTTGCTATAATCAACTCACAATTGAAGATTAAAAACGACACTATTTTATTTTGTTCTCAGGAATGTTTACAGAAATGGAAGAATTCAAGATTACAACTATTCTCTTGAAGTTTCTCTCTCCTCAAGACTTTCTTAACTCTCAAAAATACATCATCCTTTTCTGGACACATTGGGTCTATATTTATAGGGTAGTTACATAGTGGATGACAGCTAAGTTTTCCTCTTATTTCGGGTTGATTCTGCGATTGTACCGCGATTAGTTACAATGTTCACTCTCGCAAGTTTTGTAACCATCGCAGGACAAACATGCTTTTCTCAAGTTTTCTTCACTCGTCATTTATTACATCACTCTTTTGACTGCTTTTGTGACACTCGCAAAGTGTAGTTGAAGATCTTGCGGTGATGCTCGCTGGGAAGTGTTGTTAATCTCGCAGAGAAGTATTGTAGCGATATTCTGGTCCTACATCTTGCCTCTTCTCATGTCTTCTTCGCAAAGTGGAGAGGATATGAGAATCTTCAATTCTTCAAAGTGCTCGTAGCCTCTCTTCTTTCCATATTTTTTTCTCGACATTGCTCCGTTAATTTAGCTTAACCGCCTATATGTGTTGTAAATTCATCTTTTTACTGACACATCTTTACTCAACAGATTACTCCCTTTTTCCTATAA
The DNA here is from genome assembly GCA_023529315.1 of Papaver bracteatum. NCBI lineage: Eukaryota > Viridiplantae > Streptophyta > Magnoliopsida > Ranunculales > Papaveraceae > Papaver > Papaver bracteatum. Next base: position 726,727 of record JAJJWX010000457.1, on the reverse strand, counting down.
AAGGTAGAGTTAAACTTCAAAACTAATTTTCTTCTTCTATTTCTCTATCTTCTTCATCTGATTATTTTATCTTCCGTCTGCAACTTTTCTTCTTCTTCATATTCTCCTGCTACTGTTCTAATGGAATCATCAAGGTATGTTTTTTTATTATAATCTTTATTTGATTCAATTTTTACTCATATTCTTCGATCTTCTCTATTTGATCCTTCATAACTCCCGTATTATGTCTTCTCTTCAGTGGAACTATCCCTAACACCCAATCCTCGGTTCAAAACCCTAATGCTCGCAAAAGGCCAACTGATAAGAAGAAGAGAAGTTCTGCGAATGATAAGGTGGTAAGAAACATATCCATTTTGTTAATAACAATATTGTTTCCTCTATTTCTTATCTAAGTTATTATTCGCAGAATGTCGAGAACATCGCTAATCCTCCCAAAAGACCTCGTCAGTTTAAATCTCTTGAGGCTGATTTCTCCATCCCCACATTAACATCTGCAAGAGTTACTCCCACACCCTCTTAATTGGATCCTCTTTCTTTTACCTTCGAGAATATCGCTGCCAACACCTCTATTTTTTTTTTGATTCATTGACAAATCAAGCTCCTGAAATTGTTGTGATTGAAGTTCCTTCTAGCCCTTTATTGCCTTCAACTGTTGTTTTTCCCAACACTCCTCCTTCTGATAATACAACCATCGCAAATGACTCAAATCGTCAACTTGTCCTCGTTACCACTTCACCCTCTGCATCTCTTCCTCCATCAAATGAAACCTTAGCAGGAGTTGATGTTGCTTTTAAAATTTTATCTAATATTTTAGACGATGCTAGAAAATCTTCTACTGACTCTCTCCAATATGAAGTTTGCGAGACCTTACTTAAATATTTTGTCTCCGATAATATTACTTCACGAGCATCTTTAGAAAATGAAGTTGAAACCCTGAGAAAAAGCCTTCAAGTCAAAATTTCTAAATGTGATACTCTGAACCATATGCTTTGCAACTCTTCTCTTAACTGCGAGAACCTTCGCAGAAAAAATGACGAGTTGAAAGGTACAATTTTCCTGCCTCTACCCTTTTGTTTTTCTGTTTTGCTTTCATATCCTCTGTACTCAAGTCTCCTTCTTAAATTCTTGATTCATATATTAGTTTCAAATCGGACTCGTTTCATGGAGAGACTTAAATTTGAATCTATTGCTGACGAAGCTCGTGTTGAAAGAGATTCTTGGATGGACCAGTATAATAGATTAGATAATCTCTACACATATTCGATCGATCAAATAGATAATCTTACTAATGAGAATAACCAACTATCGCAAAGTCAAAATTTATTAAGTAACAAGATTACTCGTCTCTCATATTTGTTAACCAAGTCTAACTTGGCGGTAGAATCTTTATCAGATGAAAATAGAACTTTATCCCAAGAGAAACATAGATTTTCAAGCTTGATGGCGATTTCTTCCCAGCAATTGAGTAATCTACAAAGAATATGTGATAATCAAGAGCAATCTCTTCGTTCCCTTAAAGATGAACTCAAGGAAGTAACTGAATCATCTGCTGCTGAGAAGGATAAACTTATCAAGGGTAGGTTAACTCTTAGTTTGAAGGCCATCAAGCTTCAAGACCAATACTCTCAATTGAAGAAGTCTCATTCTTTACTAGCAAAGGAAAACTCGTATCTACGCACCAAAGAAGAAAACATGAAATCTCGTCTGAAGGGTGTGGTTGGCGATAAATTTGATGACGCTATGAATCAATGGGAAAACTGTTTCTTTACATTAATTCAAAACTTAACCTCGCAGAAAGAAGGTAGTCAATTGACTGCCTCTCTTGTTGACCTTTCTGTCAAATTTTGTGTTATATTTCTTGCAAAATCTTTGACTGAATGATCTTTTATCACTTTTGTTACTCGCAGAATCTGAAAGAAGTCTTCATTCTACCATCGCTGATCTTATTGATAAATTAGATAAAGTTCGCAAAGAAAACAAGACTCTTACTTCCAATTATATTGAAGCTCGCGACAAAGCAGAAAGAAGACTTGATTATCTCGAGTACTTCAAAAATATAGAGATTAGGAATCGTGATAGAGGTTTCCTTCGAAAGGTTCACCTCAGTGCTGAAGTTTTTGTGAAAGATATTCTGCTCTCCCATTCTCTTCCTCCTGTATCTGTTCCTCCTTTAAAAGTTGATGATGATGAAATTCCTCTTCCCATGGATAAGGAATTAGAATTCACTAATGATGAAGAAAATACCACTCAAGAAGATGATGAAGAAGAAAGAAGTCCTCCTAAAGAAGTAACTACAAGCGGTGAGAAGAATACGGATGAAGCTGACAATTCTGGCAAGAATAACGAATCTGGCGAGCAAGAATAGTGAATCTGGCGAGACAATCGCCAAAACTTGAATTTCAACTTTTGATTTTCGTTTTCTTCTTCTTTCTTGCGAATAATGTAACTTTTGAAATTTTTAGAATTCAACTTTTGATTTTGTTTACTTTGAATATCCTCAAGGAAGATAATGAAATCTTATTTCTCCATTCCCCTACTTGCCCTTCATTATCTTTCTTGAAATGGTGAATTATTTCCTGTGTCTCCTTTCTGTGAACTGTGTGGCTATATTATTCGTGAAATCATGAATATATCTGCGATGTAATGAGTACAGCTGCGATATTCCGAAAAATTCTGAAAGAGTTTACGATGTTATGAATCTGCCTTCTTATATATTCTCCTGCGATGAACAAATCTTTCCTGCATCTTAAAATAGAATAGTTAATTTTTAAGATTATTTTGTTGGTCTTATTTTGCCTTCCTAGTTAAAGGTCTTATTTTGCCAAAAAAGTTTTTCTTTCTGCGACAAAATCGCATGACGTCTTTACATTTGCATGTATTGACCCATTGATTTTGTCTTATCAATATTTTTTCAGCATCTCTGCGACAATATGATAAGTTTAAATTCTCTTGCAAGAATTATACCTTATGACATTGCCGTCTTGCGATGAAATCGCAGGACGCCTTTACACTTTCATGTAAAAACCCATTGATCTCATCTTAACTTTTCTCTTTTGGCTCGTTGCCTCTGTATAATTTTCGTCACGCGACAATATGACAGGCCTAAATGTTCTTGCGATCATAAAGCCCCATGACATTGCTGTCTTTAGACACTTATCAACTCCCTAATGGAGGGTGCCGCCCTTATCTTCCCCCTGGTTGCCCCTTCAAGGAGGGCACATCGTCCATACAAGACTAGCTCCTCCCATCCAGATTTGCCAACAACCAGTTGTTTTTCGCAGCCTCTTGTCCTTTATGCCTATATGGCTTATAGTTACAAGACTGCACCCTAAGTGGGGTTTTCTTCGGGCCGAGTGCATCATAGCCAAGACTTGCCAAGGATGGCCAGGGTAGTTTCGTACGCCCCGGGCACCCTTGACTCAACCGTGTACCTCGGCGCCTTGGTCATACTTTGCACTCCTTAGAAGAGGTCCTTAGTCGTCCAACCAGGGTATAACCTTATATAATTGGAAATCCAAGATCCCTCTCCTGGATAGGTTTTCTTTAACCCCAACATCTGCATAACTCAGGTTCCAGCAGCGGTATAACCTTATCACTGAGTCATGTCAAGAGATACCCCCTTATATGACGCACTATTAGGTCTTACATTTGCCTCTTGCGAAATTTTATTCGCGAACTAGGGTGCACGCCATAAAGGTTCGTCCCATTCTATTAATCTCTGCGAAATTTTATCCGCCATTCTTGCGATTATGCTCGTAATTCTTGCTTTTCTTTGTTATTAGAAGAATCTCGCAATTGGAATCAGAGATTTTTTTTTTTTTTTTTTACAATGTACCTATAACTCTTATCTTTCAGAAGTTGTCATTGATAATACCTTTTCAGAAATAGTCTATTCCATGGTCTATCAAGTCTTTGACCAACATCTCTCCCTTCAGGGTCCATTAGTTTGTATGCCCCGGTTCCAACTATCTCTTTAATGATATATGGTCCATCCCATTTTCTCGCCAATTTTCCACCATTCTCTCGCTGATAACTTGGTGTTTCTCGCAGCACTAAATCGCCAGGTTGAAATTCACGTTTTTTAACATGTTTGTTGTACTCGCGAGCTAATCTTCGCTGGTAATTTTCCATATGTTGCAAAGTATTTTCTCTTTTTTCTTCTAATTCATCCAATTTATTTAAAATCATTCCAGTACTTAGATTTCTTTCCCAAGTCTCTCTTTTTGTTGTAGGAATAGCTACTTCTGTTGGTAACACAACTTCAACTCCATACGTCAAACAAAAAGGTGACATTCCAGTAGCTTCTCGTCTAGTTGTATTGTAGGCCCATATTGCATTATGCACCTGTTCACACCATGCTCTGTGGTATCCCTCTAGTTTCTTTTTTAAGATGTCTGCGATTGTCTTATTAGTTGCTTCAGCTTGACCATTTGCTTGTGGATATAGAGGAGTAGATTTTCCACACTTTATCTTAAATGCATTGAGTAGCAATTCTATATTCTTCCCTTCAAATTGCTTCCCATTATCAGACACCAATTGTGCTGGAATCCCAAATCTGCAAATTATATTCTCAAATATGAATGTAAAAATATCTTTATCGCGGATATGTTGTACTTCCTTTACTTCTCCCCATTTTGTGAAATAATCTGTTGCGACGATTAGGTATCTTCTTTGTCCAGAACCAGGCACAAATGGTCCCACAATATCTAACCCCATTTCCCAAAAGGCCATACACTTGTTGAAGATGATAATGGTGCTCCTGGTGCATGTATCTTCTTTCCATATCGCTGGCAATCTTCGCAACGCCTTGAGAGTTGTTTTGCATCTTCATGCATATATGGCCAGTAATAGCCTTGCATTTTTGTTCTATATGCCAAAGATCTTCCTCCACTATGATTACCAGCGTCACCACTATGTAACATCTTCAACACTTTTTGTCCTTCCTCCCTCGTCAAACATCTTAGCGATGGTCCACTAAAAGATCTGCGATATAATACTCCTTCTCTTAGCTCATAATTGGTTGACCTACTTTTTAATTTATGTGCTTCCAATCAATTTCTTGGGATTTCTCCTCTTGCCAAGTATGCATGAAGATCTGCTCGCCAATCCGTAATGTTGTTCTTTAATTCCTCTTCTCCAACTTCTACCATCATCACATCTTCCTCTTCTTCTTCCTTGTTTATCGCTGGCAATAAAAGTGTTTGAATTTTTATGCATCTCGCAGCTGGATTTGTCATCATACTGGATATGAAAGCAAAAGCATCTGCGAGCCTATTATCTTTCCTTGATATGTGTCTCCATTTTATTTTTGGAATTCTCATGAGATAATTCTTCAACTAATCTTTTATACTTTCTTAAAGATGGTTCATTTGTTGTGTATTCTCCTTTTATCTAGCGAATAACCAATTGTGAATCGCTGGTGATTCTAGCATTTTCCAACTTCATTTCTACCGCAAATTTTAAAGCATGAATCACGGCCTCATATTCTGTCTCATTATTAGTGGATGCAAATTCCAATCTAAATGAAAAAGCTATTTTTTCTCCTTCTGGTGAAATAAAAATAACTCCAATCCCATTTGATGATCCATCCACCAATATCTCCCATCTGTCGGGTTCTGTTAATAGCTCTTTTGGATCTCCATGTTCCTCTTCTACATCCATCATCTCTTCCACAACTTCATCATCTTCTAAAGGAAATTCAGCTAAGAAATCTGCGATAACTTGTGACTTTGGCGAGGATAAAACTTCATATTGGATATCAAAGTGTCCTACTTGTGCATTCCATCTCTCAACTCTGCCTGATCTTTTTGAATTTTTCATTACTGACTCAATTGGCACTTTTGTTAACACTTTGACCTTATGTGCTTGAAAGTAGATGTGAAGCTTAAAAGTTGCATGCACCAATGCTAGAATTAGTTTCTCAATCTTTGAATAATTTCTCTCTGCAGAATTGAATGTTTTGCTGATGTAATAAATTGGTTTTTCTACCCATGCATCTACTCGCAGCAACACAACACTTAGCGCATATGTGGTTGTTGCGAGATAAATCAATAGTTCTTCTCCCGGTTCAGCTTTCTGTAAGATAGTTATGTTCATTAAATGTTATTTTATTCCTTGAAAATCCTTTTCATATTCATATGTCCATTTGAATTTTGTTCCATTTTTGAGTATATCGAAAAAATGTTTGCACTTGTCTGAAGATCGCGAGATGAATCTTCCTAGCGAGGCTAAGAGTCCATTCAATTTTTGCACATCTTTTACCATCGCAGGCGTTGGCATATCGCGAATTGCTTGTACTTTTTCCGGATCAACTTGTATTCCTTCTTTTGATACAATATACCCAGAAATTTTCCTGAAGTTACTCCAAAAGTACACTTATTGGGATTCACTTTAATATTAAATTGCTGGATTTGATCGAAAATCTCTTTCAGATCTTGCACATGATTCTCAGCTTCTTTGCTTTTGATCAGCATATCATCTACATACACTTCTAATGTTTTATGAATCCACTTTGCAAACACCTTCTCCACCATTCTTTGATATGTTGCACCAGCATTTCGTAAACCAAAGGGCATCTTTGTATAACAATATAATCCTCTTGGAGCAAAAAATGCGGTATGTTCTTGATCTTCTTCAGCGAGAGGGATTTGATTATATCCTTTATATCCATCCAACGATGATATTATGGCATTTCCCGCTGCTGATTCAACCATTTGTGGGATATCTGGTAATGAAAAGCTATCTTTAGGACATGCCTTGTTTAAATCAGTGAAATCTATGCAAATTCTTATCCCATTGTTCTTCTTTGGGATCACTACCATATTTGCAACCCACGCTGGATATTTTGATTGCCTTATAATTCCCGCGTCGAGCATCTTCTGTAATTTTTCTTCTATTTGAGAATGGTATGTTATTGCGATTTTCCTTATTCTTTGCTTGAACGGTCTTATATTTTTGTTGATTTCTAATTTATGACATGCTATTGATGGATCTATCCTTGGCATCTCATCCATGCTCCACGCGAAGATATCTTTATACTCTCGCAAGAGATTTATAGTTCTTTCTTCCTCATCTGCCTCCATTCTAGTCCCAATTTTCAGCATTTTAGGCTCTTCTTCACTCCCAATATTTACTTCCTTTGTTGGTTCTGCTGCAATATAACTGGCTTCAGGTTCTCCCATTGGTGTTGGTGTTTTCATAACTCTCGCGAGTTCATATCCTTCTCGCGAGATTTCACTAGGTATTCCTTTTCCTTCTTTTGCTCTTATCATGTAAACTTTAAATTCTTCTTCCTTTTTTGTTTCTCTCGCCAATTTTCTGCGAGCCTTTCGCAGCTTTGGACGTTCTTCACAATTTCTTACTTCAATTTGGTAACACAATTTCGCAAAATCTGTGTCTCCTCTAATTTCTCCAATTCCACTGGGTATAGGAAATTTGATGCATTGATGCAACGTTGATGCTACAGCCTTGATTGCGTGTATCCATGGTCTTCCTAATATCATGTTATACGGTGATTCCACGTCTACCACACATAACGTTACTTGTGTTTCAATCTCCCCTAGTGTAATTCGTACCATTATCTCGCCTTTAGGTTTTGTTAAAGATTTTCCAAAGCCATGAACATGATATGTTGAATAAGACATTTCTTCATCCTTATATCCCATTTTCTTGAAAGTATGATAAAATATTATATCTACAGAACTTCCTGCATCCACCAAAGTTCTATTCATAGCCCATTGTTCTACATATTTTATTGATTCCTCATTTCTCATTGGTATAGTGGATACTGTGATTACCAATGGAGATGTATGACTTAGATTTTCTTCTGGTATTTCTGCTGCTGTAAATGTGATCTCCTGCTTTTCCCAATCTTTCAATTGTGATATTTTTTCCACCGTCATAATTTTCCTTCCTTCAAAATCCCGTTTGTGTATCTTCCCCTTAATATTTTAATGAAATCTATCAATCATTGTTCTTGTTACCATACCACACTCCAATTTTCTACAATCCTCTTTGATTCTAATCATCCTTCCTTCAAATATCTCACTGATTTGTTTTATGATTTTCTTAATCTTGAACAATTCTTATCTTCTTCTTCACTTTTTTCTATGATTTCCCTAATTCAATCCCTGTTTCGGGTGCCAAAATGTAGTTGAAGGATTTCCCATACTACACCCTTGTTAAGATCTTGCTATAATCAACTCACAATTGAAGATTAAAAACGACACTTTATTATTTTGTTCTCAGAAATGTTTACAAAAATGGAAGAATTCAAGATTACAACTATTCTCTTGAAGTTTCTCTCTCCTCAAGACTTTCTTAACTCTCAAAAATACATCATCCTTTTCTGGACACATTGGGTCTATATTTATAGGGTAGTTACATAGTGGATGATAGCTAAGTTTTCCTCTTATTTCGGGTTGATTCTGCGATTGTACCATGATTAGTTACAATGTTCACTCTCACAAGTTTTGTAACCATCGCAGGACAAACATGCTTTTCTCAAGTTTTCTTCACTCGTCATTTATTACATCGCTCTTTTGACTGCTTTTGTGACACTCGCAAAGTGTAGTTGAAGATCTTGCGGTGATGCTCGCTGGGAAGTGTTGTTAATCTCGCAGAGAAGTATTGTAGCGATATTCTGGTCCTACACATATCTTGTTGAATGTGCTTTGCCATCTTCAATACCAAATCTCATACTTGGAAAGTTCGAGGTTTTACCATTTTGTTGTAATCTCTGGATACCCTCTGTTTGTAGGCTTCTACATATTTTTCCACTTTGGTTCTCTTTGATTCGAGCATGTCTAGTTCAGCAACTCTCGACTTGGACACTTCAACTTCATTCCATTGTATTCCACTGGATGCTGCAATTCTTGTTGAAGGAACTTTTATCTCAGCGGGGAGTATAGCATCAGCCCCATAGACGAGCGAATATGGTGACGTTCTGATTGAGCTCCTTGGTGTGGTCTTGTAAGCCCACAAGGCCATGGGCAATTTCTCATGCCACGATCTTAGATTGTTATGAATTATTCGACTGATAATCCGGATCAAAGTTTTGTTGGTGCTCTCCGCTTGTCCGTTCCCTTGGGGGTAATATGGTGTGGAGAAGATTTGTTTGATACCGTATCCTTTGAGAAATTTCTCAACATCCTTGTTGGTGAAAGGAGTTCCATTATCTGTGATGATAAGCATAGGGATGCCAAACCTACATATGATGTGTTCTTTGGTGAAGGCTTCAATAGTTACCCCTGTAGTACTTCTGAGTGGGATTTCTTCGACCCACTTGGTGAAATACTCAGTAGCCATGATGATGTATTCATGCTGCTTTGAGGATGCCGGATTGATCTTCCGATGATATCAAGTCCCCATATATAGAAAGGCCATGGACTATTCACAGAATGTAATGGAAGACAGAGGGTATGAATAAGGTTACCGTGGACTTGGAATCGGTGACACTTCTGAACATACGCAGCTGCATCGTCCTCCATAGTCGGCCAGTAATATTTCTTATGAATCTGGAGAAATAAATTTTTTTTCCCTTGATGTTCTCCTTCATGTGTTTTCTTCAGGATTATCAGAACTTCATCTCCGGCTAGACATCTTAATAAATCTCCTCCAAAACTCTTGCGGTATAAGATTCCATCAAGAAAGACAAATCTCTTAGCTCTTTGTATGAGCTTGATTGCATCTTTCTTTTCCGGTGACGACTTGTTGTCTCGAAGGTATTCGATGTAAGGTTGTCTCCAGTCCCCGGTATGATGGAGTGTCAGGACCTCTAAATGGTGAGGTGGCGTCTGGCAATTAGGACAAGCTCCCTGTAGAGCCCTTGACTGTGCTTCCACGGAGGGCCATTAATACCCAAGCCTTTGAAGTCTTCTGTAAAGTGTTATTACTAGAGTCTGCCCACATACTTCTTGATGTACACTTTTGAGTTTTTCTATGGCTTTTTCTTATCCAAGGCATCGTGATAGAGAAGCATCGGGGTTGCGATGATACAACACTCCATGGAGTAGGAAGAAGTTCTTCAATTCTTTGAGATTGATTGTTCCTTCCGTAATGGAACTGCTTAGCTATCGAACAATAGGTGCTCTTTAGTCACTTGCTGGTGTATCTTCAGTTTGATTAAGCCATGTGGATGATACAACTCGTCTCTGCACTATGATGGCTTTCTCTGACCCTTCGAATTGCAACTTGGAGGCAAGGGTTGCTAAGCAATCAGCATGCCTATTGTCGGTCCGGCCGGTGTGGGTGATGGTCGCGTCGGCAAAATGAGTCAGGAGTCGTTGTGCTTCAGCCCTGAAGGGAGCAAATGTTATCTCCTTGAGAGAATATATCCCATTCATTTGATTGACCAGCAACTTTGAATCTCCTCTGATCTCTAGATGCATTGCTCCTGCTTGTTTAGCTAAGGATAATCCTAGAAAGAATGCTTCATATTCTGCTGAGTTATTTGTACTGTGGAAATCCAGCTTAAATGAATGTGAGAATACTTCTCCTGATGGCGAGACCAAGACTATGCCCGCTCCTCCAGTATCATTTCTATGAGTAGCAGATCCATCAAAGTACAACAACCATGTTTCCTCTTTGACGACTGAGATTTCTGGAAGCTCTCCTGGTACGTCATCTTGCAATATTATGGAATCCTCTCCCGAAAAGGCAGCCAGCAAATCTTCCACTTCTTGACCCTTGATTGCTTTGGGGGAGACACATACTATGTCGAATTATGACATCTACAACAGCCACTTCGCAGGTCTTCAGCCGACTTTGAGAGTAAAAAATTTATGGGATCAACTTTGGATACGAGCAAAACTATGTTGGATAGTAAGTAATGCCTGAACCTTTGCATTGCATGAGCTAATGCCAGGCACGTTCTTTCAGCTTTCGAGTATCTGAGTTGAGCATCCTTCATAGTTCGGCTGTAATAATAAATTGGATGTTCGACGCCTTATTCATCTTCTTGATCTAGCAATGCCCCAATAGTAATGTCACTGGAAGTTGTGTATAGTATCAATGGTCGTCCCTGCACTGGAGACCTCATGACTGCAGGTGATAAAAGTATTTGTTGTATCTTCTGGAACGCTTCCTATTGAACATTCGTCCAGGTAAAACTTGCTCCCTTCTTCAACAGAGGAGTGAACGAAGCAATAAGTTGATCCAATCCTGGTATGAAGCGTCTGATGTAATTCACCTTACCCGTGAAGCTCTGCAGTTCCTTCACAGTGCTTGGAGGAGACATGGTAGATATAGATTTTGCTTTGTCTGGATCAACTTTGATCCCTTCGGCCGTGACCAATAATCCCGGAAACTTCCTAGAAGAAACCTCAAAAACGCATTTTAGAGGATTCATCTTCAATTTGTATTCTCTGCATCTTTCGAAGACTTGTCTCAGAACTTCCAGATGGGATTCTCAAGCTTTCGATTTCACCTCAACATCGTCAACATAGTCTTCTACTTGTTTGTGCATCATATCATGAAATATTGTCGTCATGTCTCGTTGGTAGGTGGCGCTTGCATTCTTCAATCCAAAGGGCATCACAGTGTAATGAAAATTCCCAATGGGAGTACGGAACGCGGTCTTGGAAGCATCATGTTCGAACATCTTGATTTAGTTGTAACCACTATAGCCATCCATGAATGAGAACATACCGTGTCCTCTAGTCGCATCAACGAGCATATCAATGTTGGGTAATAGAAATTCATCCTTTGGGCAACATTTATTCAAGTTTCTGAAATCTGCACATCATCGGATTTGACCATTTTTCTTCTTAACTGGGACGACATTAGCCAGCCATGTTGGATGTTGAATAGGCTTGACAAATCCTACTACCAGTAATTTTTGAATTTTAGCTTTGATATGTTCCTCGACTTCATGCCTGAACTACCTAGGCGGTTGCTTGACAGCTTTGGAGCCGGGGATGATGTGTAGATGGTGAGTGACTTGCTTGTCATCCAGACCAGGCATGTCTTCATATGTCCATGCGAATATATCTCGATACTCCTTCAGTAATTCTACCAGGCATACACGTTCTTCCGGTGATAGCGCAGAACTGACCAAGATTGGTCTTGGGTCTTCCTATGTGCCGATGTTAACTGTTTCAAGATCATCAGTAGTAGAATTCGTGCCATCTTGCAACTGCTTTGGAGCTTCCTAAACTTCCTCCTCATGTAATTATTCATTCTGACATGATTCATCAGTGCGGGGAGACTCTTGATCAATTTCCCCTGTTATTTGATAATCTTTGTGTCGCCGGTAAATGACCCTTCCTTCTGCATCATGAGTGGTCATAAAATTGGATCCTGGGATCGTGATTTTATCTTTTCGTCGTTTGACTGGCGTAGTAGGTGACTTGACTGGTCCTGCCTCTTAAGGTGGTGATGATGCGTCAACAGCAGATACTTCAATCTTATTCCAACTTGGAAGTGGATTAGTGTAGATTTTCTTAGGAGGCTCAGGGACACTCCCCTGGGATTCAATGAACTCAGCATCATAGGCGAGAGCGTAAGGAGATGCTGAAGCATCTATGCGAACGGTTTTGTTGTTGAGTAAGGCCTTCATGCATTGGTGGTAGGTTGAGGGAACCACCTTGTTATTATGGAGTCATGGTCGTCCAAGTATCATGTGATAGTCAGTTTCTTGCTCGATCACATGAAATTTCACTTTCGATTAAATTGGCACCACCCTCAAATCTATGTACACATATCCATATGTATGACTTTGGCTTCCTCCTGTCATTAGAATGGGATGGCGAATGATTTTACCTTGTGGGAATCTGTCCATCCTAAGAATCTTCATAGTGACAACGTTCATAGAAGTACCGGTGTCGACGAGAGCCCTTCTAAATTCAGTGCCTTTGATGAAACCAATCACTTATAGTGCCCGATTGTGTCCTTCGTCTGCCATGCAGTCTTCTTATCCAAAGGTGGTGGTGTCGATGGTATGTCCAGACACCAAAGATATTTCTTCAACCGCTGGGGTTGGTAAAGTTATTTGCATGTCAGATGATATCTGGCTGAGAGCAGCAAACGTATCTGTGCGCTGATCCTTGAAAAAGTGTAGGAGTTCACATAAATTTTCAATCAGATGTGTAACTTCCTATTCCACTGGCTTCTCATACGTGGTGAAACTGTTGGTTCGAGGAGGATCATCAGTTGAGGGATTTAGAGGTTCCACCATATCTGCTCCTAAAATCCTCGTCACGTGTACCAGACAAGTGAATAGGTTATCGATCGCCCTCTTCAGCCGGTCCACGTTCCTTGACAAGTCTTCTTGTCTTCGTGACAATTCAGCCAAGCTTGGGGTTTCTCCATTGATTGGTTCAACGGAGATAAATGGAGTTGTAAAATATGATAATTCATTGTAACCAGAATTGTTCGAAGGAGTGTGAGTGACACTACCGTTCGAGCGATTCTGGTTGGGATCTGGAGCGGTTGAGTTATTCCTAAGACCGATCATCCTTGTGAAACCGTGAGATTGCAACCGAGAGATTAATATCCCACTGTGGTCGCCAATCTATAGATGGGGAAAACGATTTGCTAGTTTTTACGGAATTGGAGAATCGACCGTGTGGAGACTCCCTGAACCGAGCGAAATGTTGAACCTCACACAGATTCACTGCAAGAAGGGAGTGCTTTATTTCGATAGATCAATCTATAAGACTCCAGCCTAAACCAAGAACGATGGCCATTTCAGAGTCAATTCGATCACAAGAGAAGATGGGTTGATCTGTAGGAGGGAAGCTGAGAAATGTGTGAGATCAAGGGTGATCTGAGATTATAGGTGTGTTGTGAATTCAGCGTGAAAATGCTCTAAATGATTGAAATTTTTCCTGATTGAGAGTCATTTCTGTGAGTTCGCGTAGACGAAAGATTGCATGTGTGAAATTTGATAAGAAATTGCTCATTCAGGAGATTGTTGTTTGAATATTTGAAAACTCTTCAAATGTTGTTCAATGTTGTTGTTTAAATCAGGATTCAGAGACATTTTATAATGCCGGAATTGAAAACACCATGATCCTATGAAGTGTGATAGTTGCTGGAATCAGAGAATGGGAAAGTGGGAAATCGTGTTAAACCAATTACTCATCGTGCGGAGACTTGGTTAATTTTACACCCACTACTTTGCTGATTCTTCCAACTGATTGCACGACTTGCACACATTCTCATCGTGGGTGAACACACGTGCCGTTGACCGCCAGACCAAAACCCTAGTTAATATCCCCCCATTGTGACATTATTGAAATCTCGTGATTCTGGAGTCAGTTGCTGACTTTGTGGGACGATGAGTCCATGTAGTGCTGAGTTGAACACGTTTTAGCAAATGTTCCGAAATTCATGAATTAAATGTATGTCTGCTGAGACGAGGTACCATTATAACCTAAAACGAGCAAACTATGTTGCTGAATTGTCGAATATTGATAGGTGAACCAATATTCTTTGATCCGAGCAAATATTGCTAGTCTGAGCGAATATTGCTAATTTGATTGAATATTGCCGGTTCGAGCAAATATTGCTCGTTTGATGAATTTATTGGTAGCAAGACTGAATAAAATATTAACTTAATTTACTGACTGCTGGGTCGAGCAAAATAAATAAAAATGTCAATCATGAAATCAACATAAAATTATCAGAGTGTTTGAATCTACTCAGAATCACGTTTCTGCAGAGCTCTGGATTCAAAACCCTAATTTTACCGAAAAGATGATTTATTGCAAATCAATACAGAGTGACACAGGGACCGGATACATGGGATGATGGATTCACCATGTATCGCCCAGATGCTCGAATGAGCAAAAATACCAAAGTCTCTTGAGGACCAGTTGGTGAAATAATGGTTAAATGCTGATTTAATCACCGAAATAATGATCGTGTGAGCGACAAATAATAAAACCGGGTATTATGAAAATACAAAGGACCAACCAAGAGGTCATGAGACCGGCTCTTGGTGCGTGTGGGACCAGTGGATGGTCGTTCGAGATAACTTCCAATTGTTTGGAAAGAGTTTGAACATAATATGCGCAGTTGAGCAAATTAGGTTAAAATCATTAAAACATGCGGGACCAGCTATTTTCAAGCCTCATGGTCACCCTCGGTCGGCCAAGTGGATGTGCCCGTGTCACCTAACGTCCGTGTTTCAGTCCTGAGAATTTTGATATTTTCTGGTGCACGTTTGAGCAACATTTGGAGAAAATATGCAAAATCCATGGTTTTGCTGAAACTGGGAAAAATACATGAGATGATGGAAAATAAATAAAACAGGGAATTGTAAGGTGTGGGACCGGCCACATCTAGGGCATGGCCGGCCGATTGACAAGCACGGTCCCACATATTTCCCAGTTTTATGTAATTTTATGTATTTTCTCTGATTTGAGGGAAATTCCATGAAACTGGAGAGTTTTGATAAAACTAGGAAACTTCCATAAGATGAGAGATAAAATAAATGGCTACTTTGCGTTTCCTCCCCTATAAAGATAGATAATTAGCGTTTCCTCCCCAAAAATATTGAAATTAGTGTTTCCTCCCATCGTTAGATATTCCATCCACTGTTCAGTTAGCTTGGGGAGGAAACGCTAATTAGCAATCTTTTCAGGGGAGGAAACGCAAATACCCCTATGGTTATTTTATCCACGTGTGCACAGATGATGACTCAGCTAACTGAACAGTGGATGGAATACTTAACGATGGGAGGAAACACTAATTTCAATCTTTTTGGGGAGGAAACGCTAATTAGCAATCTTTTCAGGGGAGGAAACTCAAAATACCCCTAAAATAAAATAAGATAAAATAAGGAATGGGAGTGTGGGACCAGAAAAGGCCAAGGCATGGGCGCGGGTCCCAAGGCATTCTTCCTAATTTTATATAATTTTCATTATTTTAGGGAATTTTACATAAAATCAAAGGGATTTGTTGAAAACCAAGATATTTTGTTGAAATCAGGGAGTTTTCATGAAATCGTGAAACAAAACACCAAATAATAATAAAACGAGGGGCGTGTGGGACTGGCTAGGGCATGGCCAGCCGGCTAGAGCCCGGTCCGACAAGTTTTTCCTAATTTTTTAATATTTTCTATGATTTTAGAGAAAATATATGAAAGTAGGTAATTTTAGGGAAAATTCATGAAATCAAGGAATTTTCATAATTTTAGGAGGAATAATAAAATAATGGGGACGTGAGGTGTGGGACCGGCCATGGCCAGGGCATGACAGGATGGGCGGCGGTCCCATGACACCTTTCCCTAATTTTATTATGTTTTGATAAAATCATGTGATTTAGATAAAAAAAAATACATGAAATTAGGTAATTTTTATGGTTTTAGAGAAAATTCATAAAAAAATCAAGGAATTTTCATAATTTTAGGAGGAATAATAAAATAATGGGGACGTGAGGTGTGGGACCGGCCAAGGCCAGGGTATGATTGGCCGACCGGCGGTCCCATGACACCTTTCCCTCCTCATACTGCGTCGATGACACTGCCCCCCCCCCCCCCATCAATGCATTCCTTGGCAGTTTCTTATTTCGATGCGGTAAAGAAGCGAATCCCCGTCCAGTTTACTCTTTATGATAGAGACACAATACTATGGCAGTGTAACCAGATCAAGCACGCTCAGGACTATCTCTTGGCTGTTCCTATTAGTGGACTTGGCCAGTGTCTTGGTCCCCGCCAGTTTAGGGCTGTTATATGTTATCGTCTTGGTATTCCTTTGTTTGTAGAAGGAGGGCTATGCTCTTGTTGCAGTAAACCTATGGATATTTTTGGTGATCATGCGTTTCACTGTGCTAAGGATGTTGGAATTAAGTTCCGACATGACGTAATTCGTGATTTAGCTATCGATATCCTTTACAAAGCTGGTATCCCTGCACACAAGGAGGCGAATCTGGGCATTATAACTGACGATAACAAGGACCTACGCCTAGCTGATATCCTTGTCCTCAAATGGGAAAACGGGCAAGATATATGTATGGATGTCACAGGAGTCTCTCCCTTTGCTGGTGATGGAGCTCGGGCCTTTACTCCAGGGAAAGCTATTTCCAGAGCAGTCTCGCGTAAACACACCAAATATTTATCTGAGTGTGCTTCTCGTGGTTACGGTTTGAATGTCTTAGCTTTTACCACTTTAGGAGAGCTTAGCGATGATTTCATTTCTTTTTTCAAGCGCCTAAAGAATTGTTTGGTTAGTAATGATGCTGGTTGTGGATTGGGTAGCTTTATTTTTCATAGGTTAGGTGTTTTTATTCAAAAATGGGTGGGAGCTCAGCTTGTTGCTCGGCTTCCAACCAATGGTGGTGTTGTTTGATATTTAAATTTTTATGGAAGAATATAATCATGTGATTTAAATAATTTCTTTGAAATAAAGAAAACTTGCTCGAACGAGAGGATTTTCATGAGATCAGGAAAATAGTAAAATATGATAAAATATAAAATTGGGCGCGGGACTGGTCACGGCATGACTAGTCGGCTGGTGAGCCCAGTCCCCTGGCGCTTTTGTTAATATTTTTTATTATTATTTTTCCTTCCTATTTTGCATAGGTTCCTCGTTCGTTCATATTTTTTGAAATGCTCATTCGTGCATTCAAAATGCTGGTCTGTGCATTATTTGCTAATTACACTTGCACCATTTTTATCAGGGCTTATGCGATGCTCAGATGCCTGTTTTCGTTGAACATTTATCACCAACCCGTGGAATTCTGCTGGGAAGAACCACGAATTGAAATGACGAAATATAACGGAAAATCGTAGAATATTGCTGGATATTCAGGCGATTAATTAATGATTCGTAAAATATTGCTGGATATTCAAATGATGGCTCGTAAAATATTGCTGGATATTCAGATGATTTAAGATAATTAATTGATGGTTCTACACTAGAAGGGCTTCCTATCTAGGAGCATTAATTATCAGAGAGTTGAGCAATATGAACTTGTTGTTGTGCCATATTCCTCTTGTAAAATCAGGGAAAACCTGGTTGCATCCTGAAGACGTTGTCGCTCTATACTAGCAGGCATGCTGTCTAGGAGCCGTCCAATCTTTCGATTCTATACAATATGAGATGTGTCGTGGTCTCAGCTGGGAGACTACATACTTGCATCTTCTCTGAGAGACTTTCTCCATCAGAGGTTTATGGCATGAGCTTTCATGCTGTAGAGACATGAGTCTCGCTACTCATCCGATTGCCGGATACGGAGTAATTACTGAAATTGCTCAATATTCATGAGATATGTCGTGGCCTCAGCTGAGAGACTACACATCTGCATATACTCTGAGAGACAACCTTCTCAGTCAGAGATTTGTGGCATGAGCTTTCATGCTTTAACGAGAGACATGAGTCTCAATACTCATCCGATTGCCGAATCTGGAGTATAGTTTTACAATTTTACCCTCTGTCGAAAATCCACCTTCTACAACTTGATTAAAGGAGCACTAGGGATATCAACTTCACCACATAACCTACACTACAAAATTCATCTAATGAAACTCTTCTTGACATTATCGTAAATAGCGGTGAAGATTTAAGTCTGCCGCATATCCAAGGCTATCTTCAAATAGGTGATTTAATGTCAACTAAAGTATTAATCCCTAAAATTAGTTGTCTTATTACAGCACAACTAATCATAGATTGACAATAATCAATTAAGCATGAGTTGAATCACAACATAGAATTGTTCTAACTACCTAGGTTGCATGACAAACAAGGTGAAAGTAATATGTTGTAGCACAAAGATTAAATCTATCCTTAAATAATTAAGCACAACAATAACAATAACAATAGCATGAATAAATTAGTAGTAGATTAAGGGCTTCATGTAAACCCTAGCTTATGTATTAGAACATGGAGAAAATAGAAATAAACCTAAGACTATTACTACACCTTGGAGCACCAGCTACTCCGGGCATGCCTTCAAAATACAGACTACTCCGCAATTTATAACAATTTTCCCCAATTCTAATCAATCCCATCAATCAAAAAAATATAAACTGGTATTAGACCAATAGATACAACTCACCATGGCTAATTCAGAGGACCATGTCTTCAATTGCTTGTTGTTACTACTAGTATGGCTTTTGCGAAAAAGATACATCTTCTTTTTTCTCAATCAAGCCACCCAACCTAATTCAAGGTCAATGGTTGTGTATAGGAATGATAAAATTAGGTGTTTGATATCCAACATGGAGTTAGTATTCTTATAATGGGAGAGTGGAAGGGACTACACATCTAAGATATGGAAGAGAAGAGAGTACAGTTGAGGGAGGATGGGCGGTGGTGTTCATGGTTTGAGAAGATAGTTTTTTTTTTTTTTTTTTTTTGGAAACGAGAAGGGAAAGTGTAAAGAGGGTTACTTGGGTGTTAGGAATGTGTAGCTTGTTTAGATGTTCAAGGGTGAGATTTTTTAACTTCTTGTCTTCAAACATTAATTGAGAACTTTGGACCATTGATCAAACTTGATTAATTTTGCAATCCTTGACCACAACAATTTGTTCCTTCATCTAACAACTCCCTTACATCGTGATGCGAAATTCCCACTTCATCTTATGCCCCCTTTACACAGTCTCGCTGACCACTTGTTCACCATTTACTCAACCACCTACAACACAACACGAAAAGAGATCATTTCGACAAAATTACCCGTAAAAGAGGATATGATCATGGTACAAGATTTGTCATAAAATAGAACATTAAGGAATTAGAGATGTGATAAAAGACAGCAAAATGATCTAAAAATATGCATTATTAGGTTCCGATCACACCCCAAACCTGCATTTTACTCGTCCTCCAGTAAACAAAAAACTAAGAACATCCTACATTCACCATTGTCGCTGGTCTCTCGATTGCATTTAGCGAATAAAATAAGCCTTTTAAACCAGTAAGTATCCCTAGTGGACAAGTTGAAGTCTCATGAGGGTTTACTTAGAACATACCAACAAAGTTTTAGGTCAAAAGAGTGAGCTCACCTTCTATGATGTGTAACACCTGCATTTCAGTTTAAGCTCATAGCAAAATGGATCTGTTAATCTAGATTTCAAAGGCACTATTCCAGCACTTGGACAATTATGGACATGTGATAAAAGTGTAAAGTGTATCTACACATGTATAGAGAATGATCAGAAGTTAGGAATGCCAATTACCAAGAGGCGGATTTTAGCTAAGAACCGATATCAAAGCCAAGCTAGTTGTCCGTCTTTACGAGAATTTTGAATGTTCTCCATAAGAGTTTGTGATATTTCAGCTTACCTGCATTATATATCGATGGCATACACCCTTCCTTGCTTATTACAAGACAATTTACAATATATAACGAAACATGAATCTTATTATATATGAAAAAGCAGGGGTCTAACAACCTCACCCAATATTTCGCTTAGCAATCTGTATGGACTAACTCCAATATACTTACAAGAGAATCAACTAGACTGTTAGACTCAATCTTATAAAAAGTATATTAAAGAGTTATATCTCAATCTGTCAATTCAATCCGCAATCAAACAAATAATAATTTGCGATCCCGATTAAATATAAGAGAGATTACTTGAAAGGTACCAAAGACCAATGCTCAAGGATCAATCAATAACCAAAGGTTGGATTTACCAATTGATCGATTCAACGCACAACCTGTGATATTTCAATTATATAAAAATATAATCTGGAAAAGAAATAACACAGACACCAGAAGTTTTGTTAACGAGGAAACAACAAATGCAAGAAAAACCCTGGGACCTAGTCCAGATTGAACACCACACTGTATTAAGCCGCTAAAGACACTAGCCTAGTCCAAACTAACTTCGGTCTGGACTGTAGTTGAACCCAAATCAATCTCACACTGATTCAAGGTACATTTGCGCTCCTTACATCTCTGATCCCAGCAGGATACTACACACTTGATTCCCTTAGATGATATCACCCACAACTAAGAGTTTATACGACTCAAAGTCAGAGACTTGATAAACAAATTTGTATCACACAAAAAAGTATATAGGAATAGATAAATTTGTCTCCCACATAAATACCTACGAGTTTTGTTCCATCTTTTGATAAATCAAGGTGAAGATGAACCAATTGATATACCGGACTTATATTCCCGAAGAACAGCCTAGAAATATCAATCACCTTACAATAATCTTAATCGACTAAGGAAACAAGATATTGTGGAATCACAAACGATTAGACGAAGGTGTTTATGACTACTTTTCTATCTTGCCTATCGGAGATATAAATCTCAAGCCAATCTTATGATTGTACTCAATCACGATAGAAACATCAAGATCAGATCACACAACTACAAAGAAAATAGTTGGGTCTGGCTTCACAATCCTAATGAAGTCTTTAAGTCGTTAACCTACAGGGTCTCGTGAGAAACCTAAGGTTGAAGGAGAATCAAATCTAGCTTATACAAATAGTATCACCCAGGAAGTGTGGGGATTAGGTTTCCCAGTTGCTAGAGTTCTCCTTTATATAGTCTCCAAATCAGGGTTTGCAATCTAAGTTACATTGGTAACAAAGCATTCAATATTCACCGTTAGATGAAAACCTGATTAGATTCAAGCTAATATATTTCAACCGTTAGATTGAACTTAGCTTGTTATACACAAATGAAATGTAACTTCATTTAGGTTTACGTAACTATACCTAAACATGTACACTTAGTTGGTTCAACAATAGTTAACCAATGCTTAGCCATATTAGCACTTTCATATCAACCTTATTCATCTTCACCATAACTAGTTCAGATGACTCAAATGAACTAGTTAGAGAGTTGCTTAGATCTTATAGAAGTATACAAGACATAATCGATGCAAAATTGGTTTTGATTCACTCGAATCGATTCATGAACATTATAGATACGGTTTGCAAAGATTGCATTCCTTAATATATAAATGTTTTTGCTCATGAATTAGAATTTAACCTACTTAAGTATGCATACATGTATGCGTACTTAAGTAACCGGATTGAGTTTGTTTTTCTCTTTCAAACTCCAACAGAAATTCACGAACGTGAACTTTCCGCCAGTATCCGTACGGGTACACATACTTACCCGGATTTCCAACAACCTCCAGTACGTGTATGGGTACGCATTCTTTGGGTTCCTGGTTTTGGACTTCTACACAAATGTGAGAACATACCATGTTTATATCCAAAGGTGGTTACATGTTCTAAAATCTCATTTGAATCATTGAAACTTTCTTATAGGATGTTATATAGTTGTTATTCACAAACTATTTTTCATCAAAGCGATTTTCATGTTATTGAAATATTCAACATGACTTTCGTCACGAGTAAAGATGAACTTGGCCAAAGCGAAATCTTACCAACACATATTCCGAGAAATAGATAAGCGAGATAAACTCGGCCCGAAATAGCAAATCTGTGTAATCGAAGTCTATATAGCAATATGACTTTTGTCTCAAGATAGGAGATAAAATAGATATACTTTTGAGTGATAGATAAGTTCATGTCTCCACATACCTTTTTGTCGATGAAGTTCCACAAGTTCCTTGAGTAGTTCTTCGTCTTTGCATGATGAACGTCGTGGAATCTAGAGCTCAACTAAACTTACTATCTTACTCCGAGACTTAGCTATAAGTAGACTAGAAATCAAGACTTATAGTTTTGGAAACTAAACTTGACAAACAAGCTTGAGATAGCAACGCTCGCGAGTTCGACCGAGCAGTGCTCTAACAACATCGACTATTCTCTTATTTTTGGGGAAAGAGAGAAACATTGACTAACATTTGAAACATAACAAAATGGATTCTCTTATCATTTATTTATCTATTTTCTTGATATTCTTTTTTCTTTTCTGGATTTTTTTCTTTTTTCTTTTTCTGATTTTTTTCCCCAACTGATGAAATACTTCAAGAGAACATGAACAATACAATAATACGAGATAACACTGTTGAAAGAAGGAAAAATAATAATTTACATGACACTTAGCAAGAGGTAGCCCTTTTCGATGTACCCGATCAAATTCAATGGTTGCTTTTCTTAATGTATCCTCCAACTTCAATCACATCCAACCAAAGAACAAGCTAGTCAAGTCTCATTCGGTATTCTAGATGATTGGTAATCTATTTAACCTATGAAACACCTGCGGCCTGACGCTATACATGCAAGGTAGATCGTGTGTGTGCAAGTTTTTGTATCACATATAAATTATGCTAGAATCAAGTGGTGCCTCATCATATAGATTAAGAATCCTAAGATATTATATATGCAGACACCACAAATCAAGGTAGATGAGCTCAACAATTGTCCTCAATGTTTCAAAAGATGAATAAAATCATACTACAATATACCAAGAGAACCATGTTGAGTAGAGGAAAAGGAAAGAGATTACCGGATGTCGACGAAAGAAAGTTTTGAACTCCATTATTCAATGCTAGAATCCAACAAGAACTCATCTGATAGCATATTGGATTAACACAATATATATATATATATATATAGGGAAAGAAAAATAAGACTCAACTGACTCAAGATAGAAAAACTACCTACTAAATTATATACAAGAAAAATTCATCATATACCAACAATCTAAAGAGTTGAGGATCAACCCAAAAGACAGAATGCAGAAATTTTAATAGCCTCACACATTTATAACAGGACAAAAATTTAAGTGAGGCTGCCAGACAAGATGTGCTACCCCTTAATCTGAAATCTTCAATAGACATGCTTTTGGACACGAAATCTACATCATGCACAAGGTATAGTTCAAAGTGGACTTTGTTAGGGACTGGCAGAGATACACATTCCAACTGTGGCTCATCAAAGGTATCATATTTAGCTGCAAAATAGTCTAAGAGGACTTGGGAGGCACACAGTTCCAATCCTAGATTATGTACTTTTAGAAAAGATGGTTTTAAAATCTTGTTATAAACCAAATCTAGGTTGGATGGAAGATCATCAATTTTTGACATGGACAGGGAGCTACATACATCCAATTTGTTTTCATGCATTTGACCATTAATATCGTTACACACTCTCCCTAAGTCAGAAACAAGAATTGATGTATCATGCTCACAGTCATCAAACAAATTAGCAAGTCCAAATTCAAACCCATCATCATCAAAAAATTTAGTCTCATGTATAGGAAAATCAGAAGATACATTATACTGTAACCTAGGCAGCGAATCGGACACATCAAAGTTATTGTCATGCATAAGATCATTAGTGTCAATACATCATATTGTAACCTAGGCAGCGAATTGGACACATCAAAGTTATTGTTATGCATAAATTATTGTTTAGATGTTCAAGGGTGAGATTTGTAAACCTCTTGTCTTCAAACATGACTTGAGCACTTTGTACCATTGATCAAACTTGATTAATTTTGCAATCCTTGACCACAATTATTTGTTCCCTCATCTAACAGCTCCCTTGCATCACGGTGTGACATTCTCACTTCCTCTTACGCTCCCTTTACATAGTCTCGCTGACCTCTTTTTCACCATTTACTCAACCACCAACAACACAACACAAAAAGAGATCATTTCGACAAAATTACCGTTTGTTGATGGTGGATTTTAGTTCAAGGCTAAAGTTGTAAAACCAAATTTTGTATCACTGTCCTGCGAAGGATAAGACCATTTGATAAGTGATGTAGCAACAACCCCCAAGTAATCTGTGAATTTTAGCATTACCAACTAATGCATAAATCGTCTTATATTTCCTGTGTTGTTCTCAGCAGAACTCTCATGGTTGGTGCGGCATGATGACTGATTGTTACTCTCAGCAGAGTAACATGAATATCCAAGTATCAACACTGAGACATGCACGAAATACCCGTACATGCTACACTATTCTCCAACAAAGAGGACCATCTCTCGGTGTGTTATACTAGCCCGATCGAGCATAATTGAATCTGGACTGTCCATAGCAGTCTCAGAAACAGTTACGACCACGCAAGTTGGACGTACGATTTAACTAGCCTAGACAAACCCTAGCAGTAGCAGGCTATCACTGCAATGGCCACCAATGGGCCTATTTATGCCATGACCGGTCAGGTACAAGTCACGCCCGTTAAATAGCCACCAAACGCCAGCCTGGAGTTGGACGTCCGTGCTAGTACGAAGCGGCTTGGAAGAACTTTTACAAGCCAAGACTGCGTACAGCAGTCTCAAACCCATCACAACCGATCATCTTCACCGGCATAATTGGACAGCACGGAGCGTCCTATCCCTGGTCACGCAAGCAGTATTATGCACACCGGCAGGCCCCTTGTTTACCTGCATAGCCGACCATCTCACGACCTAGCCATGAAGGAGCAAAAGTCCACCCATAATTCGGCCGGCGTGATGCTCTAAGGGTCTCAAATTGATCACGACCATCCAACTTCGCCGACATGTTTGGATGGCCTAGATCAAACCCATCACCGTCAGTCAAGTATCACCATGATCACCACGGTCCCAATGTGGGTCCTACATAGTCGGCCTCCCCAAAAGGGGAGCATAGCCTACCAAATCGTTAGGTTGAAGTTGTGTACACATGACTGATCCAAAACCCTAATTAGGGTTTGCGGCATATTTCATGTGTCGCTAATCTATCATGAGCATCCGTTTTTGCCAGCTCGGATGAAAGGTCCAAGAATAGACTAAGTAGGTCCGGAGAGTATCAACATGATCAATATGGGCCCATCTATCTCCATGTCTGACCAACCAAGACAAACCATGGCTCGAAGCCTCGGTTCGCACTCCCTGAAGGTGGCATGCCACGCCCCTTTTGGAATCCTTTGCGGCACAGGATTCCTGTCGCAAATCAATCTCAGCCACTCCTCTTTACCAATGAACTTGAGTGGCCTAGATCGCATCTTCATGGGACATTGATGCATAGACATGGACACCAGCATGCCATATACACACATGACTGATCGGTTCTCCATAAAACACTTCACATGCTTGGATTCGACCAAGCTTAAAGAAGGAACATGCGTACCTCTTAAACCCTAATCCGACGTTCGCAGATGAGGGTTGCAAGTCATCTCGTCTGTCCAACTTCTCCATCTTGGATGAACAGCCTAAGACATGAGTTGGGCTATCAATAAGGCGTCATCACAATCACCGTCCATCACTATTCCACATGGAGTGATCAGTCAAGTCAGAGGTTGCTTGTATATCCTCCAAACGATCACTCGAAGTAGGCTGTACATGAAGTTATTTTAAGATGCTCAAACAACGATGCTTCGTACATGCTGAATATATTCGATGCAGTACCTGCATAGAATACACACGAAACTTCACAAGTATCGACTTCCTAAATAACTTAGTTATTTAATCTAGCATTACATGCTACTTTCTGTGGGTCCCGCGAAACACACATTCGAGACATCAATCATGTCAAAAAATAGGTGATACATACTGAGATATTGGTCTGGTGGTTTACAGCGTGCAACACGCCATCACAAGAACATGTCAGGAAGACATGGACGGTTAGTGATGATGGGAGAAGTGGGCAAGACTGATCGTGTGACACTAACACACAACTCCACTACTCCATCACTCCACTTCCTCCACTTCCCACGAGAGACGTGAGTAAGGCTCAAATGACTTGTATAAATAGGTTCTCCTCCCTATTTCCAAAAAACAAGACAGACAGAAACCAAGTATTAATACAAAAACGTATTCAAACACCCAGAGCCTGCTTGCATTAATCGTAAGCCTGCTCACCTTTCTGTTACAAGTCATAAACATCCTACACCTTCACAATCTCAACACCGTCTTCGCTTCCCTCCCTAAGATCAACCCATTCTCCTTCATTTTGTGACCGAAACAAGTCTGGAATGACTATTTCTTGGTTTAGGCCAGAATTGTATAGATTGATCTCTCGAATCAAAAGCACTCCCGTGCAGTGTATTTGTTTAGGGTTAAGATTCATTTCTCATCCACACACCCCAAATTATCAAAACCAGCAGAGATAGTTTTTACCTATAAACAATTGGCGACCACAGTGGGAGATTAATCTCTCGGTTGCAAGATCAATTTTCAATTTCATTTCAATCTGTTCAAATTGCAGGATGTTAGAACTTAGGTCAGGATCAGCGATCAATCCCGATGGAACTAGCGCCAATAACACTCTTAGTATTGATATCCCTGTCAGTGGAGCTGTCGTGCAGAACGTGATCAATACACCTCGTGGAGCTGTCTCCTCTACCATTAACACCAACGGAGCAGGAGATATTCTAGTAGGCGTGACGCCTCCTATCATCAGAGCCAGAACAGCCGCAAATCCTGGAACTTCTTCAAGTGTAACACCTCCGGTCGTCACCAGGGTAACTGCTACTCCTCCATAAGGACGACGGGCAGGATGAACAAGATGAAGATAACCTCCTATCACCATGGTAGATTTGATGGAAAGGCAAGAAGTTCTTGCTAAATCCTAAACGGATATGGATGCGACTCAGGAAGAGGTACTTACTTTTCTCAAGACCTTAACCGAACGATTTCCGCAGGGGCCACGACAACCCTTGGAGCCAACAAGGAACGTGTTCGATGCACCTGGGACAGGCACTTCAATGGCGCGTGCTCACATGGAAGAAGAAACTCGTGATGCTCATGAACGCCCAAGAGAAAGAGACCAGCCATCCAATTTCATTACGCGTGAGTACTTGGAGCGAATCCTCCAAAACTGGGGCAGAGGAAATACAACGGACATGCACCAGCATTAGCCTCCATACTCTCAAGATGTGCAGCGGATTCCCCTTCCAAGAGGTTACACCTCTCCTCAATTCTCCCTTTATGATGGTACTGGTAACGCTCGTGAACATGTCTCTCGATTTTTGGAGTCTTTAGGGGAATATGAATACAATCATGTTCTCCGACTGAAAGAGTTCTCGAAGACACTTACCGGAAGAGCATATACTTGGTACAACATCATTGCACCTAACAATATATCCAATTGGAATGAGATGGTCAGTGCCTTCTACAGGAAATATTTATTCATGTCAGAACATGTCACCTTTTCAGATTTGGGAAGAATCTTTCAACGAAGCAATGAACATCCGAACGACTTCGTTAAGAGATTTAGGACTCACGCGTTGGATTGTCATGATTCGAATGTCACCGAACGCCAATTGGTGGAGCTATGCATTAACGGAATGATTCCCATGTACCGTGATTTGTTAGAGAACTTGGGCTTTCAAACGTTTTCTGAGCTTCATGAAGCCTCTAAGCGATCGGCCACGACGGCCCCAGCGTTGTTGGAGAGAACTAAAATCGTCTGAAATGAAGATGCGCGTGAAAGCCGAGGAAGCAGGCGTCTCATCAACAAGCAATACAACACCGTCCCTTCTGTGAGTGTGGTAGGAGAAGGAGGAAAGAGGAAAGCGTCAGCAACAGAACAACCTCCCAAGTGTGCAGCACTAGCACATACAACTTCGTATCGAAAGAGAGCGGACAAGGCTCATGTGCAAGAGTCCGGAGACACAGTTCCAGACTTCCCCTTTCCCATGAATGAAGTCATAGAGCTCTTGGAAGAATGTATTCAAGATGACGCGATCAAGCTACCACCTATCAGACGCCCACCGACCGAGGATGAGATGACAAATCCCAAATACTGCCGCTATCATAGGTTTGTCCATCACCCGACCAAAGATTGAAACAAGTTAAAGCAAATCTTCAGAGAAAAAGTGGAAGCAGGAGAGATTCAGTTAGGAAACGAAGGCGTTCACATGGATCCACTTCCTATTATGAGCTGCATGATCTCGGGGGATTCTGTCCGCAAGACTGTACAGTCTATGATGGAGCGTTTGTATGAAATATTATACCTCTCCAAGGGACAACATCAAGACATGTTCGCATCCCTCAACCATGTCGTGTTAGGCAGGCGTTTGTATCCATAAAAGGAAGCAGTCTCAAAACCACAGTCTTTCCTTGAAGATATGATCAACAAGGGTAACTTGGGACTCTTAACCAACACTCGTTTGAAGGGTGTTGAGTTCGACAACACATTGATTGATGCAGTCTCCAAATCCAACATCATCTCTGTAAAGACTCTGAAGGCTGCAAATATTTCAAAACAAGAAGCTACCCGCAGCCCAACCGTGATTAGGGGCCCAGAAGAAGAACTCATGGACGCCTATAGATGCATTGACCTTGAAGTTAAAATCGGTGATGCTCTAACACAAGCTAAATTTTACATAGTAAAAGAGTATCTGAATTACGACATGATCATGGGACTCCTGTGGATACACGACAACAAAGCAGCACTAGGAGTGTGTCCTTTTCCAATTTCAGTACCTGAAAGAATCTCCAACGAACCTTCAAATCCTGAAGATTGTATGTTTCCGTATCAACGCCTTTCAAATGTGACGCAACTTCCTGGAGAAAGCCCGAATTCGTACCTTAAAAGGTTCCGAGCCTAAGTAAGTCTCATTGAACAACCTTTTTTTACAAACAGTAAAACCTCTTCCTGCTGAGGCTCGGGGACTTGTGTCGATCAACAACCAAACCGCCACTAAGAGATGTGAATGGGGTGCCGGTACTTTCAAACGTTTTTCCAAGAGCTTGGAAGCAGTCAGAGACAATGTGTCCCAAAAACAAGATATCATACCAAGTCCGAATCCATTTCAAATTGGAGACATGGTAGCAAAGAGGACCATGTTTCAAGTTGGGAACGTGGCGGTGAAAATAGCTGACCAATCTGATTTCACCGCAACAAAGGAATATGAACCATATTTGGTAGCAGACATCATCCTAGGCGGCTATTGCAAGATCATCATCGCCGACAAGCTTGAGGGCGTGACAATACACTCGCGATGGCTTAAACCCTACCGCACCTAGAAATGTTGTGCTACCCTTCCTCTCCAGCATTCTGTGGTGGTTCCTCAATCATTCCTCCAACAATTTCCCTTCTCGTACTATTTTGTAATTTCTTCGAAATGATTGCGATACTTGCATTCATGATTATTAGGGTTCTAATTTCTCAATTAATCAAAGTATTATTTCCTTTCAAAAAATTTTTACCCCTGGGCATGACACAAAAACCTAGGTTCAACTTGAGTCACCATCATTACCCACCGGATTAAACTAGAGAACCCTAAAACCTAAAAGGAAAACACTTCACACCTTTCGTTGGAGGAATAGAATGTATCCAAAGGAAAAAGAAAGCACGTTGAACAGTATGTCCTAGCTTATACCAGGAGATCGCAGACAAGCTTATGCCAGGAGAGCGCAGACAGGTATGTGGTATTTTGTTATGGCATTACTTCTCTTCTCAGATGCAGTCTTAATAAAGGAATTATCTTAAAAATAAGAAACTTGTTCAAAAAGCAAGCAGAAAACCTTGAACTCAGTCGCCACTGAATGCAAGGAGGGAAGTGTTCACAAAATTAAGGGAAAATACTCAGAAAAGAAGAAAAGAGAAACAACGAGAATATTTAGTCATCAATGAGATTGATTGTATCTTCTTCACTATTGAAGTCTGCCTCAACGTCATCATGAGTCGCCACTGATTCTTCCTCCGGGTCTGCCCCAGCTTCCACTTCGGGTATTTCTGCAGCAACGTTCTCCACAACGTCCTCAATAGGGGAAATTTCCATATCTTCCTCAAGAGCCACTGCAACATTGGAGATCGTGTTGATAATTTTCGGGAGCTCATGCTCGTCTGTATCAGAATCGAGAATGATCACATCATCACGGATCAGATAATCACCCATATCTTCCCGTGGAAGCCGTTCATGTTCGACTCTTCGCCTTTTCAGCCGTGCAGCAAATCTCTCATCTCTTGCGCTTACCGTTGATTGTGACGCTTCCTCAAGCCTCTATTTTTCCTCCTTGTCGATTAAAGCCAGAATATCTCGAACGCATTCTCGAGAGACATGCAGGTACATGATTGGCATGCCCCGTATGGAGTGATCATCCTCGAGAAGCGGAACATCAATTTTAGCCATCACCTCCTCGAATGCACCATCAGTCTCGGGTTTATTCACTTCGAAGCAGTCCTTTCAGGACATATACCAGAGCAGTCCTTGCTAGCCGCCTCCATTCTGCGAAAAGAGATTATGATTATGTTAACAAAAAATCATCATCACCAAGTAGATCAAGTTATGGACGCAGAGCAATACCTGGGACAAAGAAAGAGACAATTATGCGGTGAGAGATTACTTGGTGTCTTCTTTATGTTTCATGTGTTAACAAGATCCCGGAGAAAAGAGGAGTCTTCACTTACCGTCTGCAAAGACTGCAAATGCGGGATAACAACCAATGGATGTTTATCGGATAATTGAGGGGAACTGTCGTGCAATGGAAAGAAACGCATCCAGTCCAAGAAACGGGTCAAGTTCTATCATGGGGACTTGATTATGTCAATGTTCGGCTAATGGAATAATACGAATACACAGCGGGCCCGTGCTCGAATGGAGCAGGAATGTACTAGGCAACGTCATCAAGGAAGTTTGATCGAGGTCACAAGGCTGGTATAAGGTCAATGTTCGATCAGGCGCACGATGAGACCCACGTTCAATCGGGCATATATGGTGGGTCCGTATTCATTCACACGTATCATAGCACGATTTTTTCTTTACTCATGGGAATCATATCTACGAAATTCGATCCAAGGGTTTCTCAAGTTATAACCTAAAAGCTAGGTTTTATATGCAACGATAAAAATGAAAAAAAAAAAAAAAAAACCGTGAAAGCACTTACCTTGCCGGCGGACTGACGACAACGCCGACAAGCTCCGGAGGTAGCAGCGTGATCAACAATGACAAGCTCCGGTGGCAGCATCGTGATCAACGACGACAAGAAAGGGGAGCCCAACGAATGAGAGGAAAATATAAAGGAGGGGTCGGTCCCCTTTTATAGACAAACCATTGAGAAATTCTTATAGGAAAAGGATTCCACTTTTGTTTCAAACACCCAAGTAAGGAAACCGGTCCCACTCAGGATTCCATGCTTGTAACGACATGTTCACATGTGAAATTACAAGCGGTCGATCAAGGCTCTTCCGGGCAAGCTCCCTTCATCTCGTTTTTTTCTCCCATGTATTTGTCACCATCTCATGCCTACCCCACAATAGTGTAACCATCATGTGCTAGGCAGAGACTTAATGTTGATGGTGGATTTTAGTTCAGGGCTAAAGTTGTAAAACCAAATTTTGTATCACTGTCCTGCGAAGGATAAGACCATTTGATAAGTGATGAATACTTCTCCACTTTATTAATTCACCTAGAATGGAGCATGTAACAAAAAACCCCAAGTATTCTGTGAATTTTAGCATTACCAATTAATGCATAAATCGCCTTGTATTTCCTGTGATGTTCTCAGCAGAACTCTCATGGTTGGTACGGCATGATGATTGATTGCTACTCTCAGCAGAGTAACATGAATATCCAAGTATCAACAGTGAGGCATGCACGAAATACCCGTACAGGCTACACTATTCTCTAACAAAGAGGACTATCTCTCGGTGTGTTATACTAGCCCGATCGAGCATAATTGAATCTGGATTGTCCATAGCAGTCTCAGAAATAGTTACGACCACGCAAGTTGGTCGTACGATTTAACTAGCCTAGACGAACCCTATCAGGAGAAGGCTATCACTGCAATGACCACCAACGGGCCTATTTATGCCATGACCGGTCAGGTACAAGTCACGCCCGTCAAATAGCCACCAAACGCCAGCTTAGAGTTGGACGTCCGTGCTAGTACAAAGCGTCTTGGAAGAACTCTTACGATCCAAGACTGCCTACGACAGTCTCAAACCCATCATGACCGATCATCTTCTCCGGCATAATTGGACGGCACGGAGCTTCCTATCCCTGGTCACGCAAGCAGTCTTGTTCACATCGACGGGCCCCCTGTTTACCTGCATAGCCGACCATCTCACGACCTAGCCGGGGAGGAGCAAACGTTCAGCCATAATTCGGTCGGCGTGATGCTTTAAGGGTCTCTAAGGGTCTCAAATTGATCACGGCCATCCAACTCCGCTGGCATGTTTGGATGGCCTAGATCAAACCCATGACCGTCAGTCAGGTATCACCATGATCATCACGGTCCCAATATGGGTCCTAAATAGTCGGCCTCCCCAAAAGGGGAGCATAGCCTACCAAATCGGTAGGTTGAAGTTCTGTACACATGACCGATCCAAAACCCTAATTAGGGTTTGCGGCATATTACATGTGTCGCTAATCGATCATGAGCGTCCGTTTTCGCCAGCTCGGATGAAAGGTCCTGGAATAGACTAAGCAGGCCCGGAGAGTATCAACATGATCAATATGGGCCCATTTATCTCCATGTCCAACCGACCAAGACAAACCATGGCTCGATGCCTCGGTTTGGGCGCCTTGAAGGTGGCATGCCACGCCCCTTTAGGAATCCTTTGCGGCACAGGATTCCTGTCGCAAATCAATCTCAGCCACTCCTATTTACCGGTAAACTTGAGTGGCCTAGATCACACCTTCATGGGACAGTGAAGCATAGACATGGACACCAACATGCCTTCTACACGCATGCCCGATCAGTTCTCCATAAAACACTTCCCATGCTTGGATTCGACCAATCTGAAAGAAGGAACTTGCATACCTCTTAAATCCTAATCCGACGGTCGCAGATGAGGGTTGCAAGTCATCTCGTCCGTCCAACTTCTCCATCTTGGACGGACATCCTAAGACATGATTTAGGCTATCAATGAGGCGTCACCACAATCATCGTCCATCACTCTTCCACATGGAGTGATCGGTCAAGTCAGAGGTTGCTTGTATAACCTCCAAACGATCACTCGAAGTAGGCTGGACATGAAGCTATTTTCAGACGCTCAAACAGCGATGCTTCGTACATGCTGAATATATTCGATGTAGTACTTTCATAGAATACACACGATACTTCACAAGTATTGACTTCCTAAATAACTTAGTTATTTAATCTAGCATTACATGCTACTTTCTATGGGTCCCACGATCCACACATTCGAGACATCAATCATATCACAAACTGGGGGATACATACTGGGGTATTGGTCTTGTGGTTTACAGCGTGAAGCGTGCAATGCGCCATCACAAGAACGTGTCAGGAAGACATGAACGGTTAGCGATGATGGAAGAAGTCGGCAAGACTGATCGTGTGACACTAACACACAACTCCACTACTCCATCACTCCACTTCCCACGAGAGACGTGAATAAGGCTCAAATCACTTGTATAAATAGGTTCTCCTCCCTATTTCCAAAAAACAAGACCGACATAAACCAAGTGTTAATACAAAAACGTATTCAAACACCCAGAGTCTGCTTGCATTAATCGTAAGCCTGATCACTTTTCTGTTACAAGTCATAAACATCCTACACCTTCACAATCTCAACACCTTCTTCGCTTCCCTCCCTAAGATCAACCCCATCTTCTTCACTTTGTGACCAAAACAAGTCTGGAACGGCCATTTCTTGGTTTAGGCCAGAATTGTATAGATTGATCTCTCAAATCAAAAGCACTCCCGTGCAGTGCATTTGTTTAGGGTTTAGATTCATTTCTCATCCACACACCCCAAATTATCAAAACCAGCAGAGATAGTTTTTACCCATAAACATCGGTAAAATAGGATATGATCATGGTACATGATTTGTCATAAAATAGAACATTAAGGCATTAGAAAGACTGCAAAATGATCTAGAAATATGCATTATTAGGTTCTGATCAGTTACTGAGCGAAAAAGTTGTTGGTGTACTAGTTACCCTCTCCTTTTCAATTTTTATCAGAGCATGAAACATCGTAAAGACATAATAAGTTTGTGTTTGTAGCGAAACCTATTAGACATGAGCTTGTGTCAACAGGACGGAGGGATGTAGGGACAAATGGGGTCCGCCGGCCCCACTTGATTATGATATCCCACAAATACAGGCTTATAATTTTTGTAATTTACATGCCTTGTGGGGGCAAATATGCTCTATAAAATTGAAAATTTATTTTTAATGGGGTTAAAATTATAAAAATCACATAAAAATAATAAAAATACATCAAATGTATGACGTATAAACAAAAAAAAAAACGATCTAAATTACTATATCTAATTTAACTAAAATATTTTATGATTTGATTTTCACTTGGTTAATACAAAAGTTAATAAAAATGCCAAAAAAAATAAAATCGGACGGCCTCCGTACGCCTACCAGCCAGTATATACATATTTTTACCATAAAAATTTTCCCCCACTTGGGAAAAATTCTGGCTCCATCACTGTGTGTCAACCAAGCTCAATTTGCGTATCACTAAGATTTGATGGAATAAATTACCTATGGTGAAAAATAGTAATGTATTCATTCTTGCAAACTCGTGATTCCCAAACTTGGATTCTAGTAGTCATGGGTCCTCCAACGGTCACCGTGAATAACATAACTACTGCGACAGATATAGCTGATTACGACGATATTAAAATCAGTACTGCAAAGCATAATTATGATAGATTGAATGCTATTATACATTCCATATGCCAAAATCTCCAACATCACGTGACTATTTGTGAAACTGCGAAAGAAGCTTTGGATATCTTGCAGACCGTATTCGAAGGGAATACCGCAGAGAAAGAAGCAATACTTCAATACCTATCATTTGACCAGGAAAATTTTCGTATGTATGACAATGAAACCATTGATGAGTTTAACCAAAAACTTTCTTATATAGTTAATTCATCACATTCGTTTGGAAAAACTATTCCCGAGAAAGATATTATGCGCGAAATTCTCATGTCTCTACCATCAAGATATGAGTCTAAAAAACATGTCATAACATAAGAAAAATATCTTTCAACACTAACAAAGAGTGATCTAGTTGGTAAATTAAATATCTTTGATAATGAACACCTGTCTGAAAAAGAGATAGGTATTTCTCTTAAGGCTGTAAACAGTATCAATCCCTATGAGGGTAATATTATTGTGCCAAAGACTAAATATGATACCCCACGACAATTTTAAAAAATCTTGAGAAATAAGAAAAAAAGATTTTCTAAAGATATAACATCTCCTAATCATAAGTCTTTGACTTGTGTTGATGATGTTGTTCAATGTTTCAACTGTCGTAGGATAGGGCATTTATTTTTAATATGCCCTAGCAGGGACCATAGACAACCAGCATACAGTGCAACTCTCCCAATTCTTGATGATATGCCTGACAATTATCCAGAGTATACAAGCGATTTTGCATTAGCTTCTGAAAGATTTTTTTCGAACACATATCCTGACTCTGACGAAGAACTGTTCCATAAAGATCCAGTTGTTAATAAACTTCTTAAGGAATGTCATCAAAAACTTTCTGAAACTAAAATCTCTTTATTCGGTGAGAAATGTAAATATGACAGACTTCATAATGAAAATAAAGACTTGCGAGACCAACTTGAGTTACTGGTGCAAAGGATTATCTCAAACAAATATGAGGTCTTAAAGAAGAAATTTCTGAAGGATGTGATTGGGATAAGGTACTTCAATTAAAACTAGATAATCTAGAGAATATTGAGATGAACTTGTTATTTGATTCAAAACGAGAAGATCTCAAAGTTCAATTTGAATGATCCAAGAATGATCTAGTTAATGCGCTTGAAAATATCAAAAGGTTGGAAGAAAAAAATATGAGCCTAAAAGAAAGCTTGTCTCTCAATAGTAGCTCGGATAAATTAACATCGATGTTGGGAGCATGTAGAAGTCATTGTGATACGCGAGGATTAGGTTATGAAGGATTAGACGCTCCTAGTATTTGCAAAGAGATGAAATTTTTCAAGGCTAAAGATTCTTCTAAACCAAAAGTTTGACTAACGACAAGAGTGAAGTATCTCCACCATCTGCTAATGACGGAAAGAAGAAATTACATCAAACTTCACAGCCACCTCCAGGTAACAACAAGTATTACTTTTTTTATTCAACTAAAAATTACTTTTATTGTGGAAAATCAGGTCACCTACAAAGGGGATGTGGATGCAGACCTCCTTTTGTTCATAAGATAATAAGATCGGATGCTTCCAACTGGAGAAAAACTGAGTTGTGTAATATCAGTTTTTCCAGTGTTCCCCCAAGGAAGTTTCAAAACGATATTGGGGAGAAAAAGAAACTTGTTGCTCTAAAATTTACTCAGAAATGGGTACTAAAGAAGATCAATAAAGCAACAAGTATCATTAAGGATCTCCCAGAATAGAGCAAGAAAAGGGATAACATCTTAATGAGGTATGAAAAAGTCATTGAAAGTTTCAAGGAAGTTGTACAATTCTTAGATATCATGCATGACTTTGTTTCAACTACATATGGTGAACCAAATGATGTTCACCCCAACACAACTTGATTTTGTTGTGAAAAAGCGAGGGTCTAACAACCTCACCCAATATTTCGATTAGCAATCTGTATGGACAACTCCGAGTTATTTTTCTAGAGAATCAATTAGACTCAATCAATAGAAAATATCTCAAGGAGTAATTATTTCAATCTATCGATTTGATTTACCCAAGAAAATATGATTCGCGAGTCTAATCAAAGAGAGATAACTTGGATGGTACCAAGGACCAATATCCAAGTGTCAATCGATTTAAATCAACAACTAATATGTCGTATATTCTAATTGATTGAACAACGCACAACCTGTATTATTTCAATTATATAACAAAATATAAT
Organism: Papaver bracteatum; assembly: GCA_023529315.1. Classification (NCBI taxonomy): domain Eukaryota; kingdom Viridiplantae; phylum Streptophyta; class Magnoliopsida; order Ranunculales; family Papaveraceae; genus Papaver; species Papaver bracteatum. Next base: position 689,167 of record JAJJWX010000457.1, on the reverse strand, counting down.
GCGGAAAAGAAATAACACAGATACCAGAATTTTGTTAACGAGGAAACCGCAAATGCATAAAAACCTCGGGACCTAGTCTAGATTAAACATACATTGTATTAAGCCGCTACAGACACTAGCCTACTCCAAATTAATTTTGTTCTGGACTGTAGTTAAACCCCAATCAATATCACACTGATCCAAGGTACAGTTATGCTCCTACGCCTCTGATCCCAGCAGGATACTGTGATCGCTGTCGTATGCATCAAAAATAATTTACACTTTCTTACTACTCAAAATATAAATATAGCAAGGGCAAGAAAGGATCGATCCCACAGAGAGGTCTAGGTTGTCAAGTTGTTTCGTTTTCCTATATAAAACACCAGGGGTTTTTCTGATTTTTATATACTAAATAAAATAAAGGCAAGACAATAAAAAGTAAACAAGCAAATCAAGGATGTGAAAATATTGGATAAAGATTTCATCTTCAATTGTAAACAAGTATTGAATGTATGATTAGAATTCCTATTTAATCTCGCTATCATCAAAAGACCTAGAATACCTTATTGCAAGAATACTCCGTAAATTTCCGAAGTCATCACACTTCCATGTAAAACGATGCAAGCATGAATACTACCTGAAGAATAACTCAACGCCTTGCGCTAATCAAGTTCAATTCCCCAAGAGCATTAAGTTTTGTGAAATAGGCTAATTAATGCAATTTCCACACATTGCGCATGACAATTCGGACAAAGGTCAATTTCTACATATGATTACAAGAGTGTATCACCACAAACCGTAATCATATCATGCTACTCGTATTCAAGGTTATCGCTCGATGAAAACCCTAAAATAGCTATAGATATGGATGTATGTTCAATCAATTCTAGACTCAACTAAACAAACATTCAATCATATTGCAATACATCAATCATGCAATTATTATAAACCGTAGAAAGTGAACGATGATTTTGAGAGAAAACTAATTCATAAATCAAATAGCATGCTTGCAAAATCCGACTACATCTTTAACCAATAACAATAAATTATCTACTTGTGTTAATGGAGTTCATCACAAAAAGCATAGAAGAAAGCATCATGTTCTAAACCCTAGAAAACAAGTAGAAGAAAAGATTAGATATATGATTCTAAAGATGATAGGTTTTGCGAAAAGACTTCTCTTTTATAGCTCCTCTTGTTCCAAAATTAGGTCTAGCCTTCAAAATCTTCAAGTCCACGTCCATCTACTAGTCCCCCAAGCCCAGGTGTGAGAAATATGTCTCTGGAAATTTTGGGTTCAAAAATGGTCGTCGGACTGCTGACGCCATCGTCGGAATCCGGTCACCGTCGCCGGAATCCGGTCGCCGAAAAATTGTCTCTAGCCACTGATCCATCAGAAACTATCACCAGGCCAACTGTATACTTCCAGCAACTCATCTTTCCTTCTCAGCATTTCAAACATTCACAAAAATCATCCAAACCAATTCTTTCTCTCTTGCGAAAACGCGCCCAAAAGCGTGACTCGTAGCTCATATATCCGTCCACCAACTTCCGCATCCGACTCATACCCCCTTCATGACTGAATCTTTACAATCGACACTTTAACCTCTGAAATCCGGCATCCCGGGCTAGTACCACCGGTGCAACAATTTTGCTCCGTTTTTGCACTGCAGTTGCACCAACAACTCAGCTACACAATTCGTGGCCACGACCAACAACCAGCATTAAACTGTAACTTATCATCCATTCAGCGACAACGACGAATATCTTCTCTTCCACTGCTATCATCACATCACCACTGCATCACCGTGAATCACCATGAACCATGGCAGCTGGAGTTCTCCGTCATCACTGCGAACTCTTCTCCATTCTCCATCTCCCAGTTATCGAATCCACCTGCAATTCATTCATCTCAGCTCACAATATCAGCTCGTCGCTGCCCATCTTTGCACTCTGCCAGATCTAGCATCACCAGCAATTGATTGCTTCGCAACACCATCACCTGTAATGTCACTTCAGCTATTGCACCTGCACTTCAACGCATATCACTGACAACCCAGTCCACTATCTCAGCACCAAAAACTATGGCTATATTAGCTCAAGGCAGCAGCACCTATATCATCATGCCTGCACAACCCTTCAGTTCAAGCAGCAACAAGTTCATAACCACCACCACTCCAGCCATTTCAGCTGCACATAACACAACCACCAGAGGTTCAAGCAACTCCAATTCATAACTGCAAAGTTAGCACATTCCCATCAATTCCCCCTTCTTCCATGTTCTTCTCAGTACCATCAAAAACTTCGGTACCAATTTCAACATCATTATCTTGTCTGAATTAGTCACAATTCCATTTGCACAAGCTCAACAGCATCTCAGGTCCTTTGCCTGCAATACTAACAATGGCAACACCTTTGCCTACAGCTGCAACTATGGCTTTCCATTAGCTTCTCAATCTTCACTTCCTGCCTACCTCCAATCTGCTACTTCACTCCAGAACCATTTCCCAGCTACAGATTCTTCTTCCACCAACTGAATCACAACCATCTCCTTGAAGCAGCACCATTCCATAATCCATTCAATCCACAACATAACAGCATCTCTTTCCCTGCAATATCATTCCCATACATTCACAATCCACCTAAATCATTGCAGTAGCTCTGGCTCATACCTCATTCACCATTTCCTCCATTGACCACCCTAAACATCATTCTCTCTGGCAAACACCACCTGAGCTGGATTTCTCAAGCCTTAGCCATTCTGCAACCTGAGCCACCGACACCTGCAGCACATCCACTGCACACAACTTCACCAGTTCCCTCTTCCTGTGTCACCAGATTTCACCACCAGCTTAGCCTTCACAGCCACTACCCATTGTAAACAACCCATTCTGACCATAGATTATGAACAAGAACACAACTCGAAACAACATTGACTCTCTTGCATCTTCCCTGCTTTCAATTCCAGCAACCCATTCTTCTTTTCTTATTCCCTGAGTTTCTTCATAACACCAACAGCAAATTAGATGTGTGTTTTAATAGAAATGGCAACATCTTACCACCAGCAATTCTCGGATTCATGCTTACAGATCGAACCCATTATTCATAATCCATGTCCATTCACAGCTGCAATTTCTACGGTCTTCATCTCTATTGTTGAAACAAACCCTAACTTCACCAAATCCCCATTTCAGTTCATCCAAAACTCCACAACTGAATTCGACAGAAGCTAGCAGAACCCATTTCAATCCCCATCAGTCTTCTCATGGTTCTTTCTTACCTCGATCTCTCTGAGACATCAGTGCAGCCGCTGATTTATTTCTCCTTCTCAATTTCAGGGAAGTGGTGAATGATGAGTGGATGAAAGACGAGTTTCTCGATTCAGGGTATTGAAATAGGGCTAGTTATACAACACTCGTTTATCTTGATAAGGGATCACTAAGCTGGCTGTCCCTTAACCTCAGCCAATCGGTGTTTAACACTCCTCCAAAAGAGTTGCCCCTTAACCGTAGCCAAGATTCCAATAGTGCTTTCTTGTTAAATGACCTTTTTCCCTTCCATATCAAATTGAGCAGTTTCTTCTTCTTTTTCTTAGTATGACTCCAGAGTACCTAAAACACTCAAACTCACAAATAAGATACATAATTTACATGAAAACTCGCAAAGAAAGCATAAATACTAGATATAAAATTAGGTGTTTATCACACCTATCATACTGCGCACTTGATTCCCTTAGTTGATCTCACCCACAACCAAGAGTTGCTACGACCCAAAGTCGAAGACTTTAGCAAACAAATCTGTCTCACACAGAAAAGTCTACAAGATAGATTAATTCGTCTCCCACGAATAAACCTATGAGTTTTGTTCCGTCTTTTGATAAATCAAGGTGAACAAGAACCAATCAATAAAACAAGACTTATATTCCCGAAGAATATCTTAGTTTTATCAATCACATCACAATTGTCTTAATCGACGCAGCGAAAAGAGATATTGTGGAATCACAAACGATGAGATGAAGATGTTTGTGATTACTTTTATATCTTGCTTATTGGAGATAGAAATCACAAGCCAATTATTACAATTGTACTCGTACGATAGAAACAACAAGATCAGATCACACAACTACAAGAAAAGTAGTATCGGTCTGGATTCACAATCCCAATGAAGTCTTTAAGTCGTTAACCTGGTTTTAGAAGAAGAAAACCAAAGGTTAAAGGAGAATCGACTATAGCTTAGCAAACTAGTATCACACAGAATTTGTGGGGATTAGGTTTCCCAGTTTCTAGAGTTCTCCCTTATATAGTCTTTCCAATCAGGGTTTGCAATCAATGTTCGCTTAGTAAAAAAGCATTCAATATTCACCGTTAGATGAAAACCTGATTAGATACAAGCTAATATCTCTCAACCGTTAGATCAAAAACTTAGCTTGCCATACACACATGTACTTGATAATTTTGGGTTTGTGTAACCGTACCCAAACGTGTACAATAGTTGGTTCAATATTAGTTAATCAAATGGTTAGTCAAATGATAACTTTCATATCAACCATATTATTCTTCACCATAACTAGTCCAAATGACTCAAATGAACTAGTTAGAGAGTTGTTAAATTGCTATGAGATCTTATGTACTACACAAGACACAATTGAAGCAAAAACGATGTGATTCACTCGAATCGATTCATGAACTATAAAGCCACGGTTTGCAATAGCATTCCTTATATAATTTAAATAAGTTCACGAACATCGTTTTTAAACATAACCACTCAAGTCGCGGACTCACATAATCGGTTGGAGTTCACAAACTCCAGTAGAAATTCTCGGGTTCGAGAACTTCTGTCAGTTCGCGGACTGAAACCGAGCTACAACTCCAGCAGAAATTCTCAGGTTCGAGAACTACACACGTTCGCGGACTGGGTTGACTGCTCAAGTTTCGATTTTCACTTGATCAACAAAGTTTGCAAACTTCAGTTCAAGTGCTAAGGACTTATACATATATGTGTTACCACAACAATGTTTATATCCCCCAATGGTTATACTGTCTAAACTCTCATTTCAATCATTGAAACATTCTCAGAGGATGTCATATAGTTGTTATTCAGAAACTAGTTTTCGTCAGAGCAATTTCCAAAGTGATTGAAACATAACATGACTTTCGTCACTAGGCAAAGACGAACTTGGCTAAAGCGAAAGCTTTACCAACACACATTTCGAGAAATAGATAAGCGAGATATACTCAGCTCGAAATGTCACATGTGCATATCTTTAGTATATATAGTAAAACGACTTTTGTCTCAAGATAAGAGATAAAGTAGATAGACTTTTGAGTGATAGATAAGTTCAAGTCTCCACATACCTTTTGGTCGATGAAGATCCACTGGTTCCTTGAGTAGTCCTTCGTCTTATATCATGATTGCCATGGAGTTCTTGAGCTCAACTACACTTTCTATCCAAGTCCGAGACCTTAGCTATACTAGACTAGAAATCAAGACTTTATAGTTTTGATCACTAACATTGACAAACATGCTTGAGATAGCAACGCATGTGAGTTCGACCGAGCAGTGCACTAACAATCTCCCCCTTTGTCAATTTTAGTGGCAAAACTATTAATACGTATGGAATACAAAAAATATATAAATAAACTTTGTAGATCCTATTCCACATGTCTAATCTTCAACAATACTCGAAATCTTCATCACTTCCAAGTAGTTCAATGATCCCCAAAGGTTGTTAGTTTAGCATCATCGTTGTTGAAAATCCGTAGCTATAACAATGAGAAAAGCATCGGTTCTCAATCATTGTTATACAGTGTCATAATATTATTACACAACGACAAAGTCCAATTGCATCACAACTTCAACAACAATACTATGGTGATACTTTACTCCCCCTTAGTCAATACTCCATCTCACATGGAAACTACTCCCCCCTTACATAATGATCCGAAAACCATATGTATTTGTAGTGTGAACTACAATTAATTCTCCCCCTTTTTGTCAATAAAAATATAAAATTGGCAAAGGTACAAGAACGGGATCCTAATGAAGTTTCCGTAAGAGACATTTCATGACCAAAGGTAAATATGTATAATCTTGTTTAGATGCAATCATAAAGCCGAAGCTAAATGCATTCATCAAGGAGTTTATAAAGACGCAAGATAACCCCTATAATATTCCACAGCCGCACTCCCCACAAAGATTTGGCAATTAAGCACAAGTTCAAAAGAACTCTCCCCCATAAAATGTCATTCCCTAAGGAACAACAAGAGCGACCTTAATTTCAAAAGAAAAGAAGGATTTCTTTAGACTCAACAAATTACATACAAGTATGAATTTGGAATCCAACAAGAAGTATTCAATCAAATTAACCACAACGAACCAAGATTAATTTGACTAAATATGCTCAACACAAGTAAACTTATGGAGACTTAAAAAAAAAATCAATTAAATTAATCACAAGAGAACTTGCAAATAATCTAATTGTCATACTCAATCAAACTAATGACAAGAGTAATTAATTTAATTGGCCACACTCGACATAAGAAGAACTTACAGAGTGCTAACTAAATAACCATACTAGATGATTGATTTAGTTCATTTGGGCTCAACATAAGAGATTATGGAACCTCAACTAAGATTATCATAGCATGACAACCTTAACTATATATGTACTCAACATAAGAAAACTTATGGAATACAAACTAAACAACCACACAAGTTGATTAATTTAGTTCTTAATGCTCAACATATAGCATCTCATGGACAACCAACCATGCCAATAAGGAATCGACTTAGTCGTATCGTGCTCAACATAAGACACACAATGGAGCCTTCACGGTAATACATAAAAAATGGATCAATAAGGATCTATATCGTGGATAACACAAGGATCATTCTATGTTTCCATCACCATTTGCACAATGACACACAATAGATATAATCCTTGAATCACAAAAGATTTTAACCTATCTTACATCAACAATTGACAGTATAGGCTTAACTTTTGTGTTTGTCAAAAGTCTATTCATCCTTTTATCAATATATGCATATCAATTCACGAACGACTTTACTTTTGACAAAATATGGGACAATCAAGTTCACGGACGTAAACACACATATCCCATCAAAATATTGCAATATATAAAACCATAAAGATTAATACTGCAACTATCATCTTCCAAACAAACTTAGAATTTTTAAACCAAAAAATCTAAAACAAGAAGAAGATGAAAACATTGGATAACTATGTGTAATCACAATAATGGCTATTCCAAAACACCAGTTATTCATCTAAACAAAAAGAGACAATAGAAGATTTACTAGACACTGTTAACTCAAACATGTCTACTAGAAACCGATCACAAGCTAAAGTTCACGTTTGACAGCTTCACAGGTTTCAAGACTTTTGATATTGTGAACCATATCATTAACTGCGTCTTCAGAGAAGATATCCTTATTGAGAAGTTCTTTAACATGTGACTTCATGAGACCAAGGTCAGCAGTAACCTTTTTCAACTCACTTCTAACCACATCAAGATCCTTCATTGTATCAACAAGTTGCAATTTTGCTTTCTCAAAGTATTTCAGAAAGTCATGAACCACTTCAGCAGACACCATATCCTCATTCTCAACATCTTGATTTGAGTAGGCATAGTAACATGAGGCATTAGGTGCTCCATCTTGGACAAGAGTTCTTTTTTTTCTTTCTTTTGATTCAACACCAAAACCTTTTACAAGAAATCCCTTTCCAAAACCACCATAGAAAGATGAGGAGGAGGACATTCTTGTTAACCCATAAAAACCTAGAGTATGCGTACGTGACATATGTAACTCAATAGATCAGCTATATTAAATGTGTTGTTTGGAAGAAGGACTTTTTAGGGTTTTCAAGTTGTAAACTCTAAACGGTAACCCGCGTACACATTCGAACACAGTGCACCCCACAAGAAAAGAACACGATACAAATAAACAGAAAAATACTAAAAGACATTGCAAATACTTTTTAGGCAATACTGTCTGCTGGCACTAATTTAGCTATAAACGATAAGAGAAGAGCTCAACTAGGCAAAACACAAATTGCCAAAGTACACCTGACTTTTACACATCTTGCTCAGCAGGATTTTTACGAGCAAGTTCCTAACCTTGTGATTAATTAGCACAAGTATGAGCTTTAAGCTCATCTAAGGAATTGTGATTATGACCAAGTCTCTTTTTCCTTCTGAATTTTGAGAGAGACTCCTTTTGATTTGAGAAATTATCATAAAACTTACGGTCGTCAAAATATGAGACATAGTTTGAGCTCTTACCAGAAGGGTCTTGACTTGAGGAGGAAGACATCATGTTGACAATTTCTTTGTAGCCTTGAATTATCTTTATCAAGTCATTTCTCATATCATCATTCTTCCTTTTTTCTCCTGGAATTTTTCTCAAATCATGAGTCACGTTATTTTCAGAAGCAACATCTTGATCTTTTCTCATACGATTCTTGTCAAGACTTTTGTTTTGCTTTCGAACATTTGAGGAATTCATTGAACTGACCTTCCTGGTAACATACACATGATATGCATGAAAACCAATGGGTCTCGACATACGAATGTCAGTTACACCTTTGAGAATTAAGTTTAAGTTGTGTTGAAATTGAACAAGAGAGTTTTTATTGAACTTAGAGTTTCCTTTTTTTCTAACAGAACCTTTTGCTTCGTAAAAGAGACATACCTTTTGATCACACGAGTGATTAGAAAGTTTGGTCTTAATATTCTCGTCAGGAGATTCCTTCCTTCCATATGGTGTAGAATTTCCTTGATCAGAGGAACCTAACACAACATTCTTAATTGGAAGGGACTCCATTTCTACTTCTGGTGCTGGGGCATTTTCATATGTATCAGAAGTGCTTGGTATATTGGACTGGTTAGAGCATCCTTGAATAGAGAGCTTACTCAAGAGATGTTCTATTTCCAACGCATCCTTTTTAAGGCTTGCATCAAGAATCATACATGAAGGATGATCTTCAGTATTATCTTTGGATTTGTAGTCTATTATCATACCAAGAAGAAACCTGACATGTTGTTTCATCTGATTGAGTTTATCAGCTTGAATTCTAACAAGATTCAGAATCAATTCACTCTCTTCAGCTGTTTCCCATTTGTTTTGAGAAAAAACTCTTTAGAAACATGATCAGAACAACACATGTCAAAGTCTATCTATCTAGTGAGAACACGAGGTTCATCTATGTTTGAGATTGAAGAATCTTTCTCTTTAATAGACATGACAGAATTTTTATTTCTGGTGATGCGTTTATCAGAGATACTACTCTTGTCCATAGAGTCAGATCGCTACAAACACAGACTTGTGAGGTCTTGAACGTGTTTGCCTACTCTGATACCAATTGAAAAAGTGGGGGTCTAACAACCTCACCCAATATTTCGATTATCAATTTGTATGGACAACTCAGAGTTGTTTTATAGAGAATCAATTAGACTCAATCAATAAAAAATATCTCAAGGAGTTATTATCTTAGTCTCTCGATTTGATTTACTCAAGCAAATATGATTCACGAGTATAATCAAAGAGAGATAACTTGGATGGTACCAAGGACCAATATCCAAGTGTCAATCAATTTAAATCAACAACCAATAAGTCGGATATTCTAATCGATTGAACAAAGCGCAACCTGTATTATTTCAATTATATAACAAAATATAATGCGGAAAAGAAATAACACAGACACCAGAATTTTGTTAACGAGGAAACCGCAAATGCAGAAAAACCTCGGGACCTAGTCCAGATTAAACATACATTGTATTAAGCCGCTACAGACACTAGCCTACTCCAAATTAACTTTGGTCTGGACTGTAGTTGAACCCCAATCAATCTCACACTGATCTAAGGTACAGTTATGATCCTACGCCTCTGATCCCAGCAGGATACTGCGCACTTGATTCCCTTAGATGATCTTACCCACAACCAAGAGTTGTTACGACCCAAAGTCGAAGACTTTAGCAAACAAATCTGTCTCACACAGAAAAGTCTACAAGATAGATAAATTCGTCTCCCACGAATAAACCTATGAGTTTTGTTCCATATTTTGATAAATCAAGGTCAACAGGAACCAATCAATAAAACCAGACTTATATTCCCGAAGAACAACTCAGTTTTATCAATCACCTTACAATAGTCTTAATCGACGCAGCGAAAAAAGATATTGTGGAATCACAAACGATGATACGAAGATGTTTGTGATTACTTTTATATCTTTCCTATCGGAGAAAGAAATCTCAAGCCAATTATTACAGTTTTACTCGTACGATAGAAACAGCAAGATCAGATCACACAACTACAAGAAAAGTAGTATCGGTCTGGCTTCACAATCCCAATAAAGTCTTTAAGTCGTTAACCTGGTTTTAGAAGAAGAAAACCAAAGGTTAAAGGAGAATCGACTCTAGCTTAGCAAACTAGTATCACACAGAAGGTGTGGGGATTAGGTTTCCAAGTTGCTAGAGTTCTCCCTTATATAGTCTTCAAATCAGGGTTTGCAATCAATGTTAGCTTAGTAACAAAGCATTCAATATTCACCGTTAGATGAAAACCTGATTAAATACAAGCTAATATCTCTCAACCGTTAGATTGAAAACTTATCTTGCCATACACACACGTACTTGACGATTTTAGGTTTATGTAACTGTACCCAAACGTGTACAATAGTTGGTTCAATATTAATCAACGAAATGGTTAGCCAAATGATAACTTTCATATCAACCATATTCTTCTTCACCATAACTAGTCCAAATGACTCAAATGAACTAGTTAGAGAGTTATTTAATTGCTATGAGATCTTATGTACTACACAAGACACAATTGAAGCAAAAACGATGTGACTCACTCGAATCAATTCATGAACTATAAAGCCACGGTTTGTAATAGCATTCCTTAGATAATTTAAATAAGTTCACGAACATCGTTTTTAGACATAACCACTCAAGTTCGCAGACTGGGTTCGGGAACTCACATAACCGGTTGGAGTTCACAAACTCCAGCAGAAATTCTCGGGTACGAGAACTTCCGTCAGTTTGCGGACTGATACCGAGCTACAAATCCAGCAGAAATTCTCGGGTTCGAGAACTACGCATGTTCTCGAACTGGGTTAACTGCTCAAGTTCCGATTTTCACTTGATCAACAAAGTTCGCAAACTTCGGTTCAAGTGCTAAGGACTTATACATATATGTGTTACCACAACAATGTTTATATCCCCCAATGGTTATATTTTCTAAACTCTCATTTCAATCATTGAAACATTCTCAGAGGACGTCATATAGTATTTATTCACAAACTAGTTTTCATCAGAGCAATTTTCAAAGTGATTGAAACATAACATGACTTTCGTCACTAGGCAAAGATGAACTTGGATAAAGCGAAAGCTTTACCAACACACATTTCGAGAAATAGATAAGCGAGATATACTCAGATCGAAATGTCACATGTGCATATCTTTAGTATATATAGTAAAATGACTTTTGTCTCAAGATAGGAGATAAAGTAGATAGACTTTTGAGTGATAGATAAGTTCAAGTCTCCACATACATTTTAGTCGATGAAGATCCACTGGTTCCTTGAGTAGTCCTTCGTCTTGTATGATGATTTCTATGGAGTTCTTGAGCTCAACTATACTTTTTATCCTAGTCCGAGACCTTAGCTATAGTAGACTAGAAATCAAGACTTTATAGTTTTGATCACTAACATTGACAAACATGCTTGAGATAGCAATGCATGCGAGTTTGACCGCGCAGTGCTCTAACATGTTGAAAGTGCATCCTCACCAAGAAATACCCTAGTATGAAACATGGTTAGGAAGGCACAAGAACTAGGCGAACATACTATATTGGGTAAGATGTGAATATTTGGTGAAGTCGTAGGATTCATGACTGGATTCTTTTAAAATGTATATCTATAAACTTGAGCAAGCTTTATGATTATATTATTATGCGTTTTATGCCATGATCCATTAATATCAAAAATATTTTGTATTGTTATTGGTACTCTTATTTCGCTAAGTGATTTGATGGAAATCCGAGTATCATCATGATTAATTGTTTATACACTTACTTGAAGTTAAACACCCAATGTTTCTGGAGACAATAATATTCATCTCTATATCATGTTGAGCCATTGCTCCATATAGATGTATCCATTCCAAGAGGTTATGTGACCTGCTTATGCTAATGGTTATGACTCTAAAATTCCCCAGTGGCTCTCATAATTGTCTTTTATGCAACTATAAGAGTCAATATATTTTTATACGACCCAAAGTGTACCACGTCGCTTGTAAGTCCAAGTTATAATAACTAGATTGGGTATCAACACTTCTTATGCTTTTTGTAGAGTTCTTCCTGCCTATCTGACTCCTAAGTAAACAAGAACATGATCCATGGGAATTTCTACATAACAAGATAAGAAGGATATGCGCTGGATAATCTATTTAATCATAATGTTGATATTTAAACTTCAGTTATTAAGGGTAGAACTCTCAAGACATGATAATCATACGGATTAGGGGTACATCATTCACTATTAGTTAAGAGATAATTGATTAAAGGTGAAGTACTCATTATAGACAAATCAATGCGGCTAATGATCCATACACCTTATGTATGATTCATTTTTACCTAACTTGATTTGTGTTTAAGTTCTTAAAAATACATGTTAGAAGAAACAAACAAATTTCGATCTCAAGCTTATTTTGTTTAAGCTTATTTTGTTTAAACTCTCGAAATACGATTCAAGCAGTGGTTGTTCTTAGATCCTTAATAATCTTGGTTAAGAATAATTTATTGTTCGTGATTTTTTTTCAAGTTAATCATATGAAAATTTCCCAAGCAATGATATTTATTATATATGACCATTAGAAAAGTTTCAAATTATTTATAGAGAGTTTTCAGAACTTATGTAATTTTTGACTCACGGTAGGTTGGAGAACCATTTCCAAACCGTAGACATATGCATTTTTGAAATGCAGGAAGGTTGGCAAACCAGTTCACCAAGCGTAAATTTCATATTTGGAAAGTTCACGAACCCTTGACATCTGAATTTTGAGAAACACGAACCCAGTTCACGAACCTTAAAGTTCTGAATGGGACAGTTCACCAACCCAGTTCACCAACCCTCCCAATACTGAATTTTGCAGATGCTCATAAGAGTACATCAAATCTTGTCGACACAAGTTTGTATCTTAGCTAAGATGATCGCAATACTTGATCTTCATGATTATAAATTGTGTATTGTTTGATTATCATGAGATAGTTCTTAATTGTTTAGTAACACGATCTCATGAGAAACTTTTAATGATTTATTCTTAGCTTATATCTCCTTGTGGGATTCCTAAAATTCAATGTTAAAAATCATTCTCTTTTGGAGAAAGGTCGTTTTTGTTGTTCTTTAGGGAATGACATCAAATGGAGAAAATTTATTTTGAACTTGGGCTTAAATGTAATATCTTTATAGTGAGATTGTATGTGGAATTGTAGGAGATACTTTTACCCATACGTCTCCTTGAATACTTTTTTTTAAATTCATTATGATCCTTATTTTTCGCCTTTGCCAATTTTGTTGACAAAAATGGGGGAAATTATTATGTATATCTTACTACAACATATGGATTTTTGGAGTATTATGTAAAGGGGAGCGGATTATTATCTATAGTTTTTACCTATTTTGAAAAAAGAAGTAAGTACTGACTAAGAGGGAGAACATATCAACATTGTATTACTTCAAAGTTGCGGTGCAATTGAACTTTGAGGAAGGTATCAATATTGTGATTTTTTTATAACAACCAATGAGGAGTGAATTTTCATTTTAACAAATATCTTTGTGAGTATGCTCATAAGTTTTTAATGCTACAGATCTTCAACAACAAAGGTTTCGAACGAACACATGCAAAACCATAGAAGAACTTGAAGTACGAAGAATTCAAGACGATTGTTGAAAAACCAAGGAAATCAAGCATACTGGATTTTGAGCTGAAAAGTTTATTTATTTTGAATCCATATGTATTGAATAGTTTTGTCACTAAAATTGATAAATGAGGAGATGTTTAGAGCGCTCGGTTGAACCCACTAGAGTTGGTATGTCAAGTTAGTTGTCAAATTCTTGATTTAGTCACTAAAGTCAGTTTCAGACTAGACTAGGTTCAAGAAGTAGAGTATAGAATCAAAGATATCCTTGAAGAATGGATATTAAAGACTACACGAAGACATCTAGGAGAACTTCATTAAAGATTAGTAACAAACTCTTGATTCTCTTATTTACCCCACCTCTCTATCTATCAAAACAAATGCTCACTCTATAAAAACAATTCCTATGACAATAAATAAATATAAACATATACACTCGAGGATATTTAAGCCCATGACTTTTGTAAAAATGACCTTTATCACTGGAAAGATCATCATGTTGTATTGAATGGGAATACAAATGCAAGGGGCCAAAATCACTATTCTGAGTTATAACGAAGAATTTATGAGTTATTTATTATACACTCGAGGATATTGTTGCTCCATTGTGCTCTTGTTTTTCTGATCCATCTTGTGATTTTACGAATGCTGATGAGAATGTTGAACATATTGATATTGGTCAGATAACTTGTGTCGATGATTTTGAGCCATTATCTGTTTGTTTAGCCCACTTTTCGACGACCCTATGATTATTGATATTGTCAATGCATTGCATCCTCCAATGGTTACTCAAGGTAACTCAACAACGGAAGTTATTTCCGCGGACTTAGAACCAGATTTAGGAGTTATTGATATTGATAATCTTGAACCTATAAATGCATGTTTGGATCATTATGTCGAGTTTGATGGCTCGATTCTTTTTGACATTGTCAATTCATCGCTTCCTTTGGTTTCTAGTGAAGATATTGTGTCGACGGAAGTTATTTCAGCAGATCTTGAGCCTGATTTAGAGCATGTTTCCCAAATAGAGACTAATGATTTACTTATTTCGACTAAGGACAATTTTCTATTGGGAAAGGATTTACTCTTGTTTTTGGAGGTTTATAGTGTTTGCAGGTTCACATTGGCAGCTGACCTGATTTGTTGGACCGATCCCCAACTTTTCAGACTTTATATATATGCCTTGCAGCTTACTTTGGTGCATGAGCACCCTGTTTGAGATTCTTTGCTGGCACAAGTAGGGAAAAAAATACATTTTGCTTCATGGGAGTCAACCCATCAGATTTGTTCCCTTTACTCTATCTTTTATTTTAATTTTTATTTGCATTTTAGATTTCCCACCTTAAATTCTACGTTGGATGACTCAATTTCATTGAGGACAATGTAATGTTTAAGTGCAGGGGAGTGGCATTTTCTTTGTTTTAAAAAAAATGACCAGCTGTGTAGGGGGTCTAAAGAAAAAAAAATATTAAAAAGATCAGCTGTGTAGCGGGTCTATAAAAAAAAAATATATTATGATTGTTAGGGTAATGACCAGCTGTGTAGCGGGTCTTTTCTTTTTTCTTGCATGTTATGACCAGCTGTGTAGCGGGTCTTTTCTTTTTTATTATATATATAGTGTCATTTTCATTAAGAAAAAAAAAATATTGTGTCGCCGGTCTTATGTATGGCAATTGTCATGACCAGCTGTGTAGCAGGTCTAACTCTCTCTTATTATTTGACTAGCTGTGTAGCGGGTCTTTCTGTCTAGATGTTTAGCAGACCTACTCTACCACTGTTTAGTGGTTTCGTCTAGCTGTTTAGCAGACATTTCTCGATCTCGTTGTTTAACAGATCAGTCTCGCTGTTTAGCGGACATCTTTCTTTATCCGGCTGTTTAGCAGATATATTCTTTGTTTTGCTCGAGGACTAGCAAAATATAAGTGAGGGGGTGTTGATAAGCACGTATGTGCTTCATTTTAGACCCATATTTATATTAGCTAGGACTCTATATTTTGTCTAATGATAATGTTTTAATGCTTTTGTAGAAAGCACTAATAAATTTTGATCGTCCGGAGATAAGTAGCGAAATGCGAAGCTAAATGGCATTTGAGGCGAAAAGCACCAAACCAACTCACAATACCAAGGAGATAGGCTTATAGTGGTCGCACAACTAGAGCCATGTCACTGCCGAACAACACAACATTTTGTTGTTGACCCATTAATGCAAACTCCACTGATGGTTAAGAAGATCAAATGGGTACAAAAGGTGTTCTTAACTAGCATGGTGTAGGACATTCCAGTGAGATACAATAGTGGCCTAGGCAAAGGACGTGGCAGACTCTTGACCACATACTCATTTCTTAAGCATCAATTACGTCTGAATACTTTCATTTCTCAAGCAGGTTGATTAAAAGAAGAAAAAAAGAACGAAATGAAGATTTCAGGGAAGTTTTATCTAGCTTCCTACAGCATCAGCGGCGTAGAAAGTGGTATTATTTATCTCTGGCATGAAACAGACGCTGTAAAAATAAGTCGCAAGAAGGGGACTGATTAAGGCAATGGTATTCGGTGGTTGCCGTGGTCAGAAAATGGGTTGAGTTTCTGCTGTGGTGAGTCGATGGCAGCATCTATTGTCAGGAGATGGAGGTGGTGTTTACACTGATCTGTACGGTGAGGAGATGACTAGTGAGACACTGTTGTTGGTTCGAGTGACTGTAGTTAGAATTTGCATGAGTTTCTTCTCAGCAGTGATGGCAGTGACTAGTGGATTTGATCTCTGGGGTTTGTAAGGTGAACTGATTTGGGAATTCAGGCTACTAAGAGTCAAGATGCTTACGCTGGATCATTCAGTGGTTGGCAGTCCGTGGGTGAATACGGTCATTTCAACTAGAGTCAGCTGTGGAGCTTAAATTTGGAAGTTGCATTTAGGTCATTGGGCTGGGCCTTGGAAGGGATCGTTAGGTCTTAATGTGACTTTTTCGCAACAATATAAAAACTGAACAGAGACGGATAAAGGTTGGAGTTGTGGCCAGTTTCAATCTGCAGTCGCTGGTGGTGGCTAGAAGTGCAGGGGATAATACTTAGAGCAAGGAGCTGCATATGATAAACAATGTGTTGGCTTAACTGAGTTGAGTTCGACATGCTAGTTGAGTTGTTGCAGTCGGGTAGTATTTAATGGCATTGGTTTGATTTGCAGGCACTAGAGATTAGTATATTGGTAGCCACATGAATTGATTTCAGGTGGTTGGACGAGACTGGGAAGTTCACAAGATTGGTGTTGTAATCGGTCTGGAAAGGAGCTGAAGTTAGATGGCAGTACAAATTGAGAACTAAGAATGAAAGGAAATGGCAGCGTCGCATCGAGCAAAGAAGAATTGATGCTGGTTGTTTAATGATGATATATGCAGACGAGATAGAGATGGTTGATGTTTCGCATCAACTGGCAGTGGTTGTGATGGTTCCATGGCTTTACAGCGGCAACAAGGGAAGCATGAATTGAGTTGGTTCTGCGAACTGAATTCAGTGACGAGATAACGGCACTGGGTGCTGAGCTGTGGCATCTGGTGGAAGTACAGAAGCATGCTGTGGCCAGTTTTGGAAGGAGCTGGACTTAAAATTTTGGACTGGGCCTTGCATTTAATTGGTAGGTCTCATTTTGACTTTCTCGTGATACATATACCTACGGAAGAAAAAAGTTGAGGAGAGTTCGTCTGGGGGGACAACAGCAGCTGCGGCTACTGGAGAAGAAGAGAGAGGCGACGACGTGTTTGAGAGCTCAAGAGCAAGGTAAGAAGACGACGCCATCGGTTTAATATTTCCTCTTTTGTTATTATTTTTGATGGGTTTTGAGAAACCCATTATCACGTCTTGCTAGTTTTATCGTAACTAGGGTTTTTGGTAGAGACCACTTTGAGCATAAAAACAATTTTATTTGAAATATATATGTTTTGGAGGCTATTATGAATTGATTTATTGATTCTATAATTTTGTTTTTTTTTAATAAATGGGTGATATTAGTTGTTGTTTCACCGGGTTCAAAACCTTATGCACGTAATTGGTAGTTTTGCAATTATATTTGTCTCATTGTTTGATAGTCCATGCTTGGATTCAATTCTTTGATGGGTTATGCTTAGGATAGCCAAATAATATTTGTGAAATAAAAATTAGTTTCGTATAATTTTCTCGCTAATGCAATTTGATGGTGCATGCTTTGGTTTAGTCTTTTGATGTGTCATGCTTAGGGCGTCCCAGTGATATTTGCGACTCTATGCATATAATAGGTGATGTCAATAGAATAATGAATAAATAAATATTTTAGAATCATCTCTTTTCAGTAATTGAATAGAAATAGTGGTGGACACCGTAAAACCCTGGTTACCTTCTTTCCTATTGATTTGATTTGATTAGCTAAATTTTATAATTTCATTTCAATTCTAAAAATATTCGAAAAATATTGTTTCTGGTTGGTGTTTTTAGGGATATTGATTACAGTATTTCCACCGCTCCCTGTGGGTTCGACCCGTACTTGCCTCTGTCTACTAGTTAGACACCGTGCGATTGCGGTATATATATATAGGCAATCCTGAAAGCCTATCAATTTTTGGCGCCGTTGCCGGGGAGCGGCTGTGTAATATTGTAATTAGTATTCTTGATTTGTAAATAGTTTGGTTTATATTTTATTTATTTTTATTTTTGTACAGTTTTAGGATTTCTTTTTCCTTTTGACTTGTTTCGTATTTTAGAATTTTATTTCAGGTACCTTTTTGAGAACGATGAATGCTTTGCGGGAGACGTCTTCTATGACATTAGGTGAATACATGTATGGGTCACGGTATAAGGAAGTTCTTGCTTACAATCGTCTCAGGTATGGAACTTGGAATCCACGTAATTTCGCTATGGGTGGTTATTCAGGTGAGTATCAACCCCAATACCATGAGGGTGAAAATGAACTTGACACTAGAAGTGATTTTAGGAATTATAATACCGATATAATTTCTGAATCTATTGCATCTTACCCAACTCATGATGATTTAACTGATTATATGTCTATTCAAAAGGACGAGAGTTGTATTAGAGACGCCATTTATTCAAATAATGATGATTTAGAAGAACATATTTATACAGAAGATACTATTGTGGAGTCTGATGACTTAGAGACAGTAGACGTGCATAATGAGATATTTTCTAATCATTCAAATAATGAGTTTCCTATAAGTCACTTAGTTGTAGATAGCAATGAGGCGATTATTTCTGATATTGTTGCTCCATTGTGCTCTTGTTTTTCTGATTCATCTTGTGATTTTCCGAATGCTGATGAGAATGTTGAACATATTGATATTGGTCAGATAACTTGTGTCGATGATTTTGAGACATTATCTGTTTGTTTAGCCCACTTTTCTGATTCCGACGACCCTATGATTATTGATATTGTCAATGCATTGCATCCTCCAATGGTTACTCAAGGTAACTCAACAACGGAAGTTATTTCCGCGGACTTAGAACCAGATTTATGAGTTATTGATATTGATAATCTTGAACCTATAAATGCATGTTTGGATCATTATGTTGAGTTTGATGGTTCGATTCTTTTTGACATTGTCAATTCATCGCTTCCTTTGGTTTCTAGTGAAGATATTGTGTCGACGGAAGTTATTTCAGCAGATCTTGAGCCTGATTTAGAGCATGTTTCCCAAATAGAGACTAATGATTTACTTATTTCGACTAAGGACAATTTTCTATTGGGAAAGGATTTACTCTTGTTTTTGGAGGTTTATAGTGTTTGCAGGTTCACATTGGCAGCTGACCTGATTTGTTGGACCTATCCCCAACTTTTCAGACTTTATATATATGCCTTGCAGCTTACTTTGGTGCATGAGCACCCTGTTTGAGATTCTTTGCTGGCACAAGTAGGGAAACAAATACATTTCGCTTCATGGGAGTCAACCCATCAGATTTGTTCCCTTTACTCTATCTTTTATTTTAATTTGTATTTGCATTTTAGATTTCCCACCTTAAATTCTACGTTGGATGACTCAATTACATTGAGGACAATGTAATGTTTAAGTGTGGGGAGTGGCATTTTCTTTGTTTAAAAAAAAAATGACCAGCTATGTAGCGGGTCTAAAGAAAAAAAAAATTTAAAAAAAGAAAAGAATGATCAGCTGTGTAGCGGGTCTATAAAATATATATATTATGATTGTTAGGGTAATGACCAGCTGTGTAGCGGGTCTTTTATTTTTTCTTGCATGTTATGACCAGCCGTGTAGTGGGTCTTTTCTTTTTTCTTATATATATAGTGTCATTTTCATTAAAAAATAAATAAAAAATTGTGTCGCCGGTCTTATGTATGGCAATTGTCATGAACAGCTGTGTAGCGGGTCTAACTCTCTGTTATTATTTGACCATCTGTGTAGCGGGTCTTTCTGTCTAGCTGTTTAGCAGACATACTCTACCACTGTTTTGTGGTTTCGTCTAGCTGTTTAGTAGACATTTCTCGATCTCGTTGTTTAACAGATAAGTCTCGATGTGTAGCGGACATCTCTCTTTATCCAACTGTTTAGCGGATATATTCTTTGTTTTGCTCGAGGACTAGCAAAATATAAGCGTGGGGGTGTTGATAAGCACGTATGTGCAACATTTTAGACCCATATTTATATCAGCTAGGACTCTATATTTTGGCTAATGATAATGTTTTAATGCTTTTGTAGAAAGCACTAATAAATTTTGATCGTCCGGAGATAAGTAGCGAAATGCGAAGCTAAATGGCATTTGAGGCGAAAAGCACCAAACCAACTCACAATACCAAGGAGATAGGCTTATAGTGGTCGCACAACTAGAGCCATGTCACTGCCGAACAACACAACATTTTGTTGTTGACCCATTAATGCAAACTCCACTGATGGTTAAGAAGATCAAATGGGTACAAAAGGTGTTGTTAACTAGCATGGTGTAGGACATTCCAGTGAGCTACAATAGTGGCCTTGGCAAAGGACGTGGCAGACTCTTGACCACATACTCATTTCTTAAGCATCAATTACGTCTGAATACCTTCATTTCTCAAGCAGGTTGATTAAAAGAAAAATAAAAAGAACGAAATGAAGATTTCAGGGAAGTTCTATCTAGCTTCCTACAGCATCAGCGGCGTAGAAAGTGGTGTTATTTATCTCTGGCATGAAACAAACGCTGTAAAAATAAGTCGCAAGAAGGGGACTGATTAAGGCAATGGTATTCGGTGGTTGCCGTGGTTGAAAAATGGGCTGAGTCTCTGCTGTGGTGAGTCGATGGCAACATATATTCTCGGGAGATGGAGGTGGTGTTTACACTGATCTGTATGGTGAGGAGATGACTAGTGAGACACTGTTGTTGGTTCGAGTGACTGTAGTTAGAATTTGCATGAGTTTCTTCTCAGCAGTGATGGCAGTGACTAGTGGATTTGATCTCTGGGGTTTGTAAGGTGAACTGATTTGGGAATTTAGGCTACGAAGAGTCAAGATGCTTACGCTGGATCATTCAGTTGTTGGCAGTCCGTGGGTGAATACGGTCGGTTAAACTAGAGTCAGCTGTGGAGCTTAACTTTAGAAGTTGTATTTAGGTCATTGGGCTGGGCCGTGGAAGGGATCGTTAGGTCTTAATGTAATTTTTTCGCAGCAATATAAAAACTGAACAGAGACGGATAAAGGTTGGAGTTGTGGCCAGTTTCAATATGCAGTCGCTGGTGGTGGCTAGAAGTGCAGGGGATAATACTTGGAGCAAGGAGCTGCATATGATAAACAATGTATTGGCTTAACTGAGTTGAGTCCGACATGATAGTTGAGTTGTTGCAGTCGGGTAGTAGTTAATGGCACTGGGTTGATTTGCAGGCACTGGAGATTAGTATGTTGGTGGCCACATGGATTGATTTCAGGTGGTTGGCCGAGACTAGGAAATTCACAAGATTGGTGTTGTAATCGGTCTGGAAAGGAGCTGAAGTTAGATGGCAGTACAAATTGAGAACTGAGAATGAAAGGAAATGGCAGCATTGCATCGAGCAAATAAGAATTGATGCTGGTTGTTTAATGATGATATATGCAGACGAGATAGAGATGGTTGATGTTTCGCATCAACTGGCAGTGGTTGTGATGGTTCTATGGCTTTACAGCGGCAACAAGGGAAGCATGAATTGAGTTTGTTCTGCGAACTGAATTCAGTGACGAGATAACAACATTTGGTGCTGAGCTGTGGCATCCGGTGGAAGTACAGAAGCATGCTGTGGCCAGTTTTGGAAGGAGATGGACTTAAAATTTTGGACCGGGCCTTGCAATTAATTGGTAGGTCTCATTTGGACTTTCTCGTGATACATATACCTACGGAAGCAAAAAGTTGAGGGGAGTTCGGCTGGGGGGACAACAGCAGCTGCGGCTACTGGAGAAGAAGAGAGAGGCGACGACGTGTTTGAGAGCTCAAGAGCAAGGTAAGAAGACGACGCCATCGGTTTAATCTTTCCTTTTTTGTTATTATTTTTAATGGGTTTTGAGAAACCCATGATCACGTCTTGCTAGTTTTATCGTAACTAGGGTTTTTGATAGAGACCACTTTGAGCATAAAAATAATTTTATTTGAAATATATATGTTTTGGAGGCTATTATGAATTGATTTATTGATTCTATAATTTTGTTTTTTTTAATAAATGGGTGATATTAGTTGTTGCTTCACCGGGTTCAAAACCTTATGCACGTAATTGGTAGTTTTGCAATTATATTTGTCTCATTGTTTGATAGTCCATGCTTGGATTCAATTCTTTGATGGGTTATGCTTAGGATAGCCAAATAATATTTGTGAAATAAAAATTAGTTTCGTATAATTTTCTCGCTAATGCAATTTGATGGTGCATGCTTTGGTTTAGTCTTTTGATGTGTCATGCTTAGGGCGTCCCAGTGATATTTGCGACTATATGCATATAATAGGTGATGTCAATAGAATAATGAATAAATAAATATTTTAGAATCATCTCTTTTCAGTAATTGAATAGAAATAGTGGTGGACACCGTAAAACCCTGGTTACCTTCTTTCCTATTGATTTGATTTGATTAGCTTAATTTTATAATTTCATTTCAATTCTAAAAATATTCGAAAAATATTGTTTCTGGTTGGTGTTTTTAGGGATATTGATTACAGTATTTCCACCGCTCCCTGTGGGTTCGACCCGTACTTTCCTCTGTCTACTAGTTAGACACCGTGCGATTGCGGTATATATATATAGGAAATCCTGAAAGCCTATCAGCAGGTATTACAACTAGTCTGATATCTAGTAATAGGTAACTAGTGTAACAACTTAAATCTGTGTATGTTCAATCTGGATTAGGTCCCAGGATTTTTCTTCAAGATTGTAGTTTTCCTCGTTAACAAAAATCTATGTGTCTGTGTTATTTATTTTCCGCATTAAATTGTTTTACTTTTATAGTTGAAACATCACAAGTTGTATATGTCTAAACCTAGATAGTATTATCTCAGCTGTAAAGAACGTACACTACTCGTTTTTGTTGAATTCATATCTTAAAATATAGATTGCATGTAATGACCCGACCCTCCACCGATATTGTACCCACTTAGCCACTGCAGTAATCCGGTAGTGTTGGGTTTTTAACGGGCATCGCTGTGGTAATTTAGCAGAAACTTCCCAGAAGGTCACCCATCCTTGTATTACTCCCTCCCGAGCACGCTGGAGGGATTAATCCATCATGCCAACTCTGGAGCCAATTATGCTGAAAAGGCCTCGGTGTTAGGAAAGGACAAATCATTAATTACTTATATTCTATCTGGCCAAACATTACCGAATATCGGGGTATTACAATACCACTACCTTAAATTAGAGTCGTCCTCGGCTCCAGAATATATTCGTAAACCCAGATCTCCTACATTCCCTGCCCTCATGAGAAGCATCTAGGTCAACCCCTTATAACGTACCTTCCCACCCTCGTTAGGTGACCTGTCGTCGGCTCTAATACCATTTGTAATGACCCGACCCTCCATCGATATTGTCCCCACTTAGCCACTGCGGTTATCCTGCAGTGTGGGGTTTTCAACGGGCATCGCTGTGGTAATCCAGCAGAAACTTCCCGGAAGGTCACCCATCCCTGGATTACTCCCGTCCGAGGCCGCTTAACTGCGGAGTTTTCTGCCAACTCTGGAGCCAATTATGCTGAAAAGGCCTCAGTGTTAGGAAAGGACAAATCATTATTTATTTTCCATTCGACCAACCACTACGGAATATTGGGGTATTAAATTGCAAGACTTTTTCTTGTTGGAATTCGGTTCGTGAACAGTTCCACTATTAGGTTTACCCTATTTAGACAATTTTAAGCACAGTTTCGTAACCGAAAATATAGATTGTACAAGGATTGTCTATATAGGTTCCCGAATGAAAAAAGTTGGTGGTGTACTAGTTACCCTCTCCTATTCAATTCTGATTTACAAAAAGAACACTACTAGATAAATAAACAACTAGACGTTAAAATTTAACAAAATTAATACCAAAGCCTAGTATTGGTCTAAACATGAGTACCAAACTCCAATTATCCCTTCTATTAAAGTTCAACCATTTATATAAGTCATTTTCAGCCCTTCAAATTTATATAAGTAATAATCCAGTCCATTTTTATAAAAACCTCCACCAGAACAAGGCTTTTTGTTTCCCATGAGCCTTTGTTTCATGCAAGTGTGGCTTACCCTGCTTGCCTATCAGTCCCGGCCATGGTATTGACAAAGACTAAGAATCGTTGATAGGAGTGCATAATAATTTTGTAGGAATAAGATGTCCATTTATTTTTATAATTTTGAAATGTTGTTTTCTCATTAGTTTTAAATGTAAACATAAAATAAATGTATATTTTCAATTCGGTCGCACTCTCTAACGAGTGTTCACGTTCCGTTAACTTTGTTGATAACTTACTAATACTTATTTAGAAATACAAATAAACATCCTCTCTCATAGTTTTTAATTGATTTAGACATTTTTCAATGCAATGATTGGTTGTTATATTGTGCATGGATGCACAAATTAACAAGATTTATTTTCTTTTATACCTTTCGTCTATTTTTTCAAAACAGACTTAACTAATATTTTTTTTGAGCAAACAGAAAGCAAATATATTAAGGATAAAACCAGAACAAATACACGAAGAACCCATATAAATAAACTATACTACCTATTATCATTGCTAAGGACCTTACTCATAAAATCTGGGGGGACATTCCACCAAGTCTGAGACTCAAATCTAGTTTTACCAGCTTTAGCTAATCTATCAGTTGTCTTATTACAACTTCTTATACGAAACTGAACCACACAAGGATTTAGATAACTCAACCTAGACTGACATTCCTCTAAAAGTTTTTGATCTTCCCACTAGAATATTTTTAATTTTTCCATTGCAATCTTTTAAAACTTCTTGGTTGTCACTTTCCCCTATCACTTTAGTAAGTCCCAACTCTTGAATCCACTGAAGAGCTTTAAGAAGGACTAACGTCTCAGATTGATTTATATCTCTGGCTCTTGTTTGTATGTCACTGGCCCCATGAATTTCCCTATATAATCACGCAGAATAAGAGCAAAACCAACATTATGAAACTTTGTGACAATAGAAGCATTAATGTTCAGTTTCAACTAGCTTTCAGGTGGTTTTTGCCAACTTAATTTGTTGTATATATAACTTCCTTTTTTATATTATGCAATCATTAAATTTATGATATACCATAAAGTCACAGCGACAAGTTTTCAAATATGGGGATACTGCATTTCAAGGGAATCTTCTTGCTCAAACCAAGATTTTATCCAACTTTGTATGTCATCCTTTTGTTTCAGAGAATTGGGTAAAGCTGAGATAGTCCAATCCAGATGACTTTTGAGTAGTTGCATTCCATTTACAGGTGAGTTGCATTCTCCTCTTCCTTGTTACACATAGGACATGTAACAAATATATTTGTGTTGAATTTCCTACTTTAACATTCATTGAAAGAATATTGTGACAACATTTCCATAACAATTTTTGAACTTTATGGGGCAGTTGATGTGCCATAATTTCAGTCATGCTTTCTCCGACATTTAGAATCTTTGTTGTTGTAGATGATAAAAAAAATAATTCTAGATTTCTTTATAGATTGACTTGGTAGTAAATTCACCACATTTGGTGATTGACTATCCTTGTTTATCTCTTTCTCCTTCTGTAAGAGTGATGTAGAGAATGCTTCTGACTTGATCTTGATCAAATAAGTTATTTAGCTCATCCATCTTCCAATTTAGAGAGTTATGATTTATCAACTCAGAGACTTTCATATTAGGATTAACATTGTTGTCATCCTGATTGATGATATTTGCTTCCGTTTTTGGGATCCACTTGTGTTGAAAAGCTTTTAGTTCAACCAACCTGTAGATAAGATGAAGTTCTACTTAAAAAATTGGCAAGGAAAATTCATTAATCAATCTAGAAGAACTACTCAGATTAAATCCACTCTCGGGTCTGTCGCTCAACACCAAATGAGAATCTTCAGTATGCCTGTCAAGTCTGCTTCAAAGATAAATAATATTCAAATGAATTATTTCTGGAATAAAAAGAATAATAGAGGAGCTTGTCCTAAAGCTTGGAAAGGTGTTTGCTTACCAAGAAGGATTAGGTTTTAAAGACACAAAAAACTTCAATCTAGCTTTGTTAACAAGCTAGCTTGGAGAATGTTGAATAAGTAAAATTGATGAGAGCAAAATACTTCGGAGATAAAGACCCACTAACTGACAGTCTCATATTTTAACCAGGAAACCTAGTCTCATTATCTCCCATACTATCCTTGTTGGCTACTGTGACAAATGGATGCCCTCGCCTACTGGTTGGATAAAATGTAACACTGATGGAGCTTATGATGATATTTCTGGGAATAATGGTGCAGGATATATGATGAGGTACTTCTCAAACACTGCTTCCTTTTGTGCGTCTATAGTTTTGAAGTAGAGTCTGCTGAAGAAGCTGAAGCCAGGGCTATTTGGGCAGCCTTGAAGAAAGTTGTGGAGCAAAAGCTTACTCATATCATCATAGAAAGTGATGCTCAGAATCTCATCAACCAATTTTCTGCTGGCTTGTTTGATGGAGATTCTAGAACGGATGTTATATTTAAGGATATTTAGTTTTTCTCTTCTAACTTAGTTGGTTGTTTGTTTACTTTTCAACCCCACATATATAATTATGTGGCACATGAACTAGCCATTTGGGCAAAAGCAAACAATTCTACCATGTACTGGTCTGTTCCTCCAATTTGGCTCTTGCCAATTGTTGAATGAGGTCATTAGCCTTGTTGAAGGCCGTTGCTTATAATAAAAAAAATGACACTCTCATAATACGCGGCAAAGCATTCGAAAAGGGCCGGAGATTGTAAAGAAGCACTAAAAATGGGTACTGATCAAAATTATCAGAAATAGGCTTTTGGCCTAGTGCCTCGTGAATGGTTTTTGAACAGTTGGGATAGGCCCACTTTCAGCACGGACGGAACAATCCCATGCCCCCCAGTCCGCAACTAACGACGTGGCGAGGAATACAGTTGCTTGCCACTTGCCACCGCGTGGTAGTGTTACTTCCCGCTCGCACTTTTTTGTTTCCCAAGATTAAGCAAAATAAAACCCTCTAAAACCATTAATCCCAATTTTATTGCATCTCTGCTCTGGGAAGATACTTCAGAAGAAAACCCTAAATTGAAGACCCCTGGATGTCCGTTTACATATTCATCCGTGAAAAACTAGTTTCTCTTCTTTGGTTTCACCGTCTCTGTCTCGAGTTCTAATCTTCTTCTATTTTTCATTTGCAGTTGAGAAATCGTAGTTTATACAAGCTATGGGTAAGTTAGAGGACGATCTGGAATCAAGTCTTCTTCTCCCTTATCCTCTTATAACTCCTTGTTTAACCGTGTCCTTGTTTTGTATGCAGAAGCACCCGCACCACATTGTGAGTTGTTAAATGCTGCTTACAAAGGGGAACTCAGTCGCTTCAAGAGTAAGAACGACAGTATATATCTATTTTTGCATATTTTTTTTAGTTATTATTGTTTTCTTCAATTTTTGTTTGGTTATATTTTAGGGTCGGCTTTGAATCATGCAAAAGGTGAAGGGATTGGAGTAAAAGAATCGATTGAAAAGCTTAAACTTGAAGATGGAAGAGGATGTCTTCATTTTGCTGCTGCAGGAGGAAGTTTACAAGTTTGCAAATACTTGCTTGAGAAATTGAAACTTGATGTGGATTCCAGAGATGGAGAAGGTAATGGTATCATTTCTTTTTAACAATTAATTCTTAAGAGATTATGTCTCGTTTGAGGAATGATATTCTGTTAGGGGTCAATTTTGATTTCTCAATTTCTTTATGCCGATAAGCGAATGTCAACGACGCCTTTAAAATCCGAATTGTAGAATTGTTTTTTGGAAAAATTGAGGGCTACTGATGTGGGGAATCTTAGAGTTGCCAAGAATATTTGGTCAATGTGAATATGACTGATTCTTGGAAGATTAAAAAAAAATCGGTCTTCTAATAGTACTGTTAAGCCATATTATGCTATTAATTGTAGAGAAGGGTCAGAAATATGGTTAAGAGTCAAGATCTATCAAGTCATGCTGTCCGAGATTTTTCTTCGATTAATGTCTTATGTCTCCTTGTTATATTTATTTTACAGGTTCCACACCCTTGTATCATGCATGTGCAGAAGGGCATTTTGACATGGTTAGATATCTTCTTGAAAAGGGTGCGAACCCTGATGCGTCAAATGATACGAATCGCACTCCTTTACATCAAGCTGCTAAGTCAGGTACTCTATTCTTAGATGATTTTTTCAGTATTCTGTTAGATACCTGATCTTCAATGGTGCGTTTGATTCTAAACATGCCGTCACATCTTAAATTGAAATCTACCTTTATATAAATGTTAGTTACACATTTATGCATTACACCCAATATTTTCTAATTGAAAAAGTTGTGACTGCGTTTAAAACTCAGCTCATCTGGAAACACTAAAGGATGTACCTTATTAAGTAAATTAGTGCGTGTATAGGATTGCTTATTTACTAGTAGTCCTAACTATAAGCTAGGATTAGATTACCTGTTAACGAGCCCCACATCTAGCCAAAATGTTGGATCAGTTAAATGATACGTGACCTCCTGCCTGCCTTGATGATCGTCCTACTAGTCACTACTGAGCCACCTTGATTTGGCTGTCCAGAAATATCCTAGTCTCAAATTTACACTGTGATATAGATGCTTGGGTCAATGTGAAAATAATTAAATTGCCTTTCAGTGGTTCTCAAAACATGGCAAAATACTCCATTTCAGTGTAGTTCTCGTTGGACCTATATAGAGCTTAAACTTCCCCAAAGTAGGTTATGAAATCTGAATATTAGTAAGATGTTTCTTAACTTTGTACCCAAAATCTTTAACTAAGCATGCAATTCTTATGAGGTATTATGTGCAGGTGATACAAGGATAATAAACTTGTTACTTTCAAGGGGTGTTCGCGTAGATGTTGTAAGTAGCTCAGGCAATGCCCTTCAGTTTGCTGCTGCTCTTGGTCATCCAGATGCGGTTAAATTGTTGTTGGATCACGGTGCAGATGTAAGTTGGGTTCTTCTGCTGGTATTGAACCGTTGTCCATTTGCAAAGTAGTCTATCAAGAAGAAAATCGACATGTCCTTCAACTCTTAAAACATACTAAGTTACCAACCATCTCTTTCTATAACTTCATGCAATTTATTTTATTTGCACAAATGGCTAGGACAATTATATCTCTAACAGTAATTTTTGGTACCTACTTCTTCAATTGTTGTCAATTTTAATTGATTTTCTTTTACCATGCAGCCTAATTGTGATAATAGTCAGGGTATGCTCAGACCACTATTTGCGGCAATGTTTACCAAGTCAGGGGAATGCATCGGTTCATTAAAAGAAAAGAAAAAAAAGGAATGCATGGAACTTTTACTACAGGTAACAAATTTCCTGAACCTTCTGGTGGCACGATGTTTTTTGTTTACTCAGACTAAGGCATGTTTGGGAATTTGTAACTGTAAGTTCCTTCATGAACCAGAAGAGGCAATTATCATTATTTTATATATGTGTATATATATTGCTGAGAATTTTCAATATTTTTCACAGCATTTGATTGTTTGGGTTGGGTATTACCGGTGATCTAAATTTTATGTTGACTAATGAATTTCTGACTGCAAAAGCTGATATAATGGTATTCCAATTCTCAAAAAAAAAAAAAAAAAAAATCCGTTTTCTGAAATGGTGTGGCAGTTACTTTGTATCTTTTGTTTCAGATAACTCCTGTTTTCTTTATCAGCAGGTCCACATTGCTGATTTTTTTTTTTAACCATATGAGGCATGTCTCTCTACTCGTGCCTTTTTTACTTAACCTTGTCGAAAGCCTTGCCTATGTGGTCCATTTGGATTTGGTTATAGTCATCCAAATGTTGTTCCAACTGAATCAAGTACATCATTTCTCTGGTTGACCCTGTGTCGAGCCATAAACCTGTCTGCTTTTTGTGAATAAAGCTGTGAGATCCACCCTAACTGTTACTATTTTATCTTGTTATGAGCTGCTAACGAGATTAGTTACCAAAATTTGAAGTCAACCAGTCATTGACATATTCTGTAAAATTCTTCAGGTACACACACACACACACACACACACACACACACACAAAAAAAAAAGGAACTTCGTAACATTATATTTATGGATGTGACAAAACATAATTCTTATGGACACAGGGGCAACCAGAGAAATGGGAGTAATAGTTCTGGGGTTTTGCAAAAACTCTTATTACTTGCCCTTCGCGAAACCACATGCTTTTGTAATTTTTACCTCCCATTGTAATGCACCTTTCACAGCTTTTCTGTGTTTGAGCATTTAATAACTTCTTCTGATTCTATTATATATATATATATATATATATATATATAGGCAGGAGCTGACCCAAATGTTCCATCATATGGAAAGACACCTCTGATATTTGCAGCAATGGAAGGACGCGTAGAAGATATTACACGCTTACTGGAAGCTGGTGCAGACCCAAATTATAAATCGAATGTACGGGTGTTTTAAACTTGTGCTACTTGCTCCATGTTTGTCCAAATATTGATATCTTCTGAGAGTATGTGTCATCTCCACACATATGATTATGCAGGTCCATACAACTATATCATAAATTTGCACCTCAATGACTAGTCTGGTTATCAGCTCTCAACCTATATTTGATACATTTGATAGTTGATTTTCGTAGTATATATCTATCACACATCTAACCAAAAAAAAAAGACGTCATAAGATTTCCCAACTGTTTTAAACCTTATTGCATTAGAGCTGTAAGTAGCACGGTTGTTCAGTACTAAAACGTCCTGCTGTGTGACATTCAAATTCTTATCTACATTTGTTTTTGGTTACCATCACAGGAAGGGATGACAGCATTGGAAGTTGCCGCTATTGACTGCAATTATCAAATTGTTGGGATTCTTTTTCCTGTGACGTCTCGCATTCCAACTTATCCTGATTGGAGCATCCCCGGACTAATGAGGCACGTGAGTTCTGATGCAAATAAAGTGCAGGTATGGAGTTTGTACCGTATGTGCCCTATGTGTTGTCTAACTTGGCTACATTTCCTTACTTTCTTGGTAACTTAGCAAAAGAGTTCTTCTGCCTTGTTGGCAACTTCAGCTTTATCCTCCACCTGTTCGTCAACTTCAGCTTTAACTCATCTAGTTATGGTGCACCACACTAATTTATACCATCTCACATCTCTTACATTCACTGCTAATTCAGAACTTTGAATGTGCTGGAATTCCCAAATTTGATATTGACTCATCAACAATTTGGAAAATTTTGGCAGAGGGATGTCCATAAGAAGGAGAAATTTAACCAGGCAAAATCAAAAGGAAGAGATGCATTTCAGGGAGAGAAATATCTTACGGCAGCAATCTGGTTCAGAGAGGTAATTTCTGATTGATAATTGCTGTAGCTTCACTTTTCATGTCATTGACCGTGGATGCTCCTGACGAAGTTATTCAACATCACCAATATACATTCCTCTTCCTCTTATGTTGATCACTTTAATGATTTTGTCTTTTTGATAATGGAAATAGGCCCACATCATTTTCCCAGAAGATGCAGCTGTACTGTCCAACATGAGTGCCTGTTATGCACGCCTGGGTGATGGAACCAATGCACTTGACTTTGCCACTGAATGCATCTGTGAAAGGCCTAAGGCGTACTATAGGAAAGGTGTCGCGCTCAATATACAGAAGGTATGTATCTCCCCTTTATTATCTTTCTCTAATGAACAATATCCCTTTTCAACTTTTGGCTACTTCTTTTGTCACAGAGGTACGATGATGCAGCAGATGCCTTTCTTGAGGGTTTGACGCTCGATCCGGGAAACAAAGAGCTTAAAGATGCATACATGTAAAGCCTATACCTTCCCTTCCAACATCAAGATCCCTTATATGAGATTTCCAGCTTTACTGATCTTGTTCATGTCTTCTTGCTAATATTGTTTTGTATCTTTACCAGGGAAGCTACTGAAGCCAGATTGAAGTCTCTCCAAGTGTAGGAAGATAATGCTGAGTGTTGTGGAGATGAATGCATTAAAATGGCGAGAAGATATTCACATGTGAACAAATCAACCCCAAATATGATCTGTTGATGTTTTATATCATTTGAATTTTGAAAAGTCATTTTTGTATGTTCCTATCTCTGAGTTTGGTGCCAATGAGTGACGTGGTGGACATTTATATATAGGTTATGAAATCTTTTAGTGCAGAGGAAACCTTATAACTTTTGATGTGCAAGTCTGGTTGGTACTATAATATCAGTTCGCATTGCTCTCTTGTGCTGACTGCAGCTTCCACTGGCTTTAAAGTTGCACCTTTTTGTACTTGTTAATTTTGCTCTTACTGCTGGTTAAAATTGGTTCTCTTAATGATCTGTTTATTTTTGAGCAAATGTTAAAGAGGTCTCCTTAGAGCGACTGCAGTGGACGACCAAGAGTAAAATTTTGGTCTGCAGCAGAGACGTAGTGGGACGGAGTAAAGACTAAATCGAAGACCATACCAAATTTCCAGACCAAATTTGGTCTGCGACCAAGACCAAACCCAAATATAGTCGGGCGTTGATAAACTTTACGCCCCACCCCCAGCGCAGCTGAAGTTAACGCCCCTCACCGAGCGCAGCTGAAGATAACGCCCCACACCGAGCGTTTATAAAGTCTCCGCCCCATGTTTTTTTTTTTTAAACTGTTTACCATGGGGCGTTAACTATATAAACACCCTATAGTTTTCTTTTTTTTTTATTAATTTTGTTATGTTTGGGGCGGGAACTATACCCCCGCCCCATATAGTTTATTTTTTTTTTATTTTTTTTATTTGGTGAACAGTCGAAAAAAATCATCGGGCGTTAACTATACAAACGCCCCTTCTCCAGGCGTAATCTTTACCAACGCCCCACCGCGCGTAAACTATATCAACGCCCCACACCGAGCGTAAGCTTTACCAACGCCCCACACCGAGCGTAATCTTTACCAACGCTCGACCAAATTTACTCGCCCACCACTGCGTCACTCAAGGTACTAAGACCATATATGGTCTTTTTTTTAGTCTTTGGTCTTTGGTTTTGGTCGTACCGCTGCAGACGCTCTTAGATCTTCTCGTAACCCTGTTTGACCGATATTATTTTAAAAAACTTCTGGAAAAAAGAAAAAAAAAAACTTTTTGCGAATCAATATCTTTTGGTCTTTAGTTTATGTGTTTGACTTATGCTTTTGCTTGCGGATCCGAAAAACTCTATTTATCTATTCCAAGAAACTAAAAGGCTTATAATATACATATTTATCATTAACTTTTTTGACTTCTAAGTAAGAAATTAATTTGAGTATAAAATTACGAAACAACTTTTTAAAAAAATTGACTTTTATTATGTGAACGCGTGTTAAATGAGTGGTCCACCATTTTCATTTCTAGAACAATCCGTCGATAATGGACTTATTTTGAGTAACAGCAGTTCTTAACAGACCGAGAATATGGACAACACCAAAACAAAATATGCTTTTTATCTCACAATATATTTTTTTTGTGGGTCCCGGGGGGGCCGGGTAAATGTGAGAGCTTTTCTCGGTTTTTTTTTTTCTCGGTTTTTTTCATTGTCTGTGAAGACTTTTTGTTTGAGTAAAGAAAATATCAAACATAGATAAGGATGACTGTCTTCTTAAACATGATTAGTAATAGCTCTTATTAAGGATAATCATCACAAATGTTGCCACGTGGTTTCTTGAAACTTCCAACCTTTTTTGAATTTATAGCCTCATCCTCTAAGAGACAATTTTTTCATTTCTTATAGTTAGTGGTGTTTGAGTGCAAGACTTTAGTTAGTTAATTATTAAACTAGTTGGGACAACACCAAAACAAAACATGCTTTTTATCTCTTTTTTTTTTGTGGGTCCCGTGAAGCCAAGAGAATTTCTCGGTTTTTCTTAAAGACTTTTAATTATTAAACTAGTTGGTATCCTAAGCCAACGAAGTTAGTTAAAGTAGTACTATATTACTACATGAAATTAAAACGTTATCAACACGAGATAGCTCGGGGTGTACGTAGTTTTCAGCTAGTTCATCAAACTAAAGAAGCGAACATCTGCAAGTTTGATTTTTTTGTTACATTTTTTTTTTAAATGTCAACAAATTTAGTTAGTCTGGATTTTATGCCACTTGAGGACTCCGGTGAAAACTATCTCTCATGGGCGCTCGATGCTGAGTTGCATCTGGAAGCGAATAAACTTGGTCATACGATTATTGGGGGAGATTGTACATCAGACGAACGCGCCAGAGCTGTAGCTTACTTGCGCCATCACCTCTCCCCAACCCTGAAACATGAGGTAGGACACTATAGAGAACCTCAAAAATTATGGAGTACCATAAAAGGGAAATATGACCATTTTAAGGTGGTCACCCTGCCAAAAATTCGTGACCAATGGATTCATATGAGATTTCAGGATTTTAAATCCGTATCGGCTTACAATTCTGAATTACACAAGATCGCAGCTCAATTTGAGATGTGCGGTGAGCCGTTATCAGAAGAATCCAAGCTAGAGAAGACGCTGAGTACTTTTCATGCTTCCCATATTGTACTCCAACAGTTATATCGGGAACGTCGTTTTACACTGTATTCTGATCTTATACGCTGTCTTCTCGTGGCTGAGCAGAATAACGAATTGTTAATTAAAAATCACGAGTCCCGTCCTTATGGTTCTGATCCGGTGCCCGAAGTAAATAGGGCATCGTATTCTGGACATGGACATGATCGTGGTAAGCAGGGTTATCGTGGAAAGAAGCGTAAACGCGGAGGCTATAGGCATAGAAATGTCAACAACCATCCGTATAACAAAAATGCGAAAGCGAAGCAAGATAAAGGGAAGGGATCGACTTTCACTTCTCAAAAGAAATATAAAAATCCCCCCATAAAAATGACGAGGGATGCTATCGATGTGGTTCTAAAGACCATTGGTATAGATGATGTCGCGCTGATCTCTGTGAGCCTCACCATAAAAGGGAAGCAAACATTGAGATGAATTTGGCAGAACGCAATATTTCCACTGAATCTTCAAAGTTAGAGGTCTCTGACTACTTACGCGATTTTGAAGGAAATAAATACCAGACTGCTTTTGACCAGTTTGATGATGGTTTGTTTAATGTAAATTAAAGTTGTAATATTCTGTTTTAGTGTGTTACTTGTACTTACCTCTTTCGGTGTTTTTTTTTGGATTGTACTAATTTTTGGGTTTTGTATGAGTGTATGTAATATATGTGTGTTGCTAAAATTATTTTGTGCAACCATCTTATACCTTCTTTATGTATATGGAAGGATATGGATACTGAAAGCAACCCCGATGGTGAATTTTGTCTTGTTGATAGTGGAACGACAAATTCAATATTTCGAAGTACTAAGTACTTTGTAACCTTGAAAAGGTTCAAGACTAGTATCACTACCATTAGTGGTTCAGCTAACCTTGTAGAAGGTGCTGGTAAAGCTTATGTCTCATTACCATATGGTTCCATTTTCACTATCAATGATGCGTTATATTCCTCCGGATCCCATAGGAATCTGTTGAGTTTCAAAGATATACGCAAGAATAGATACCACATTAAAACGGTTGATGAGAACGATAAGGAGTAATTAAATATTACATCACCTAATGGAAGACATATTGCTGAGAGGCTTCTAGCCCTTGTTTCTGGGTTGTTCCAAACAAAGATTCGGAAAGTTGAATCTTATTCGGTCATAGTTCGAAAATTTTATGACCCGAATACATTTGTGTTGTGGCACAATCGACTTGGACACCCAGGTTCTACTATGATGAGTAGAATTGCTCAGAGCTGTCAAGGACATCCTTTGCAGAAACTTATGATTAACAAAGGACTTGGTTGTACTGCTTGTTCTTTGGGGAAACTGATTACGAAACCGTCTTTGAAAAAAGTAGTTATGGAATCACCTGCTTTCTTACAAAGAATACAAGGTGATATATGCAGTCCTATACATCCCTATAGTGGACCCTTTCAGTACTTTATGGTTCTGATTGATGCTTCTGCTAGATGGTCACATGTTTGTTTACTTTCAACACGTAATTTAGCATTTGCTCGGCTCCTTTCCAAAATTATAAAATTACGTGCTCATTTTCCTGATTATTCTATCAAGTCCATTCGACTTGATGGTGCAACAGAGTTTTCTTCAAAGGCATTTGATGCATATTGCATGTCGTTAGGCATTGAGGTTGAGCATCATGTTGCTCATGTGCATACACAGAATGGTTTAGCAGAATCGTTCATTAAGCACCTTCAACTCATTGCCAGACCTATGCTTATGAAAACTCAGCTCCCAGTTTCGGCTTGGGGACATGCTATTTTGCACGCTGCTGCACTGGTACATTATCGACCTTGTGCGAATAATCAATATTCACCTTTACAACATGTGTTAGGTCATCCACCAGACATATCTCATTTGCGTGTTTTTGGTTGTGTTGTTTATGTCCCTATTGCACCACCACAACGCACCAAGTTTGGCCCACAACGTCGACTTGGGATATATGTCGGATTTGACTCACCATCTATAATTCGATATCTTGAACCATTAACAGGGGATGTTTTTACGGCAAGATTTGCAGATTGTCATTTTGATGAGACAGTTTTCCCACCGTTAGGGGGAGGAAAGCTACAACCTGAAAAACGACGTGAATTATCCTGGTATACACCAGAATTATCTCATCTTGATGTACGCACAAGTCAGTGTGAAACTGAGGTGCAGAAGATTTTACATCTTCAAAATATTGCAAATCAAATGCCTGATGCATTTACAGATACAGCAAAAATAATGAAAGTAGATGTGCCAGCTAAAAATGCTCCATCACGCATTGATGTTCCTGTAGAACAATATGTGGATGTAGCAGCAAACAAGTCGTCTGAGGTACGCCGTAAGCGTGGACGACCAGTTGGGTCAAAGGATTCTGCTCCTCGAAAGAGGAAAAACTAATCTCAATCATTGACTAATAGTGCTCTTGAGGAGACTATTGATGAAGGATCCAAACTCTCTGAAAATAGATCTCCTGACTAGGAGAATGTCTCGACAGAGACAATGGAACCTCAAAATGAGGAAGCCTCTATTAATTATGCATGCAATAAAGAAGTTTGGGATCTAAGTACAATGATTATTGACGATATATTTTCATTTACAGTAGCTACTGACATTGCCTTGGATGATGATGGTGTTGAGCCACACTCTATAGATGAATATCGTCAAAAAGATGATTGGTCAAAATGGAAAAAGGAAATCCAAGCAGAATTACTTTCTCTCGCTAAGCGCAATGTTTTTGGTACTGCAGTCCGAACACCAGATAATGTGAGCCCGGTTGGCTGCAAATGGGTGTTTGTGCGCAAGCGAAATGAGAAAAATGAAATCGTTCGCTATAAAATGAGACTAGTGGCACAAGGTTTCTCACAGAAACCAGGGATTGACTACGAGGAAACATATTCTCTTGTAATGGATGCAATTACCTTTAGGTATTTGATTAGCCCGGTAGTCCATGAAGGACTTGGCATGTATCTAATGGACGTGGTTACTGCATATCTGTATGGAAAGCTAGATACAGACATCTATATGAAAATACCTGAAGGTTTTCAATTGTCAGCAGATAAACCATGTCATAGGTATTCACTAAAATTAAATAGAGCCTTATGTGGTTTGAAACAATCTGGACGAATGTGGTATAATCGTCTGAGTGAATACTTGTTAAGTCAGTGTTATGTGAACAATCCTATATGCCCATGTATTTTTATTAAATAGACAAACACTGGGTTTGCTATTATTGATGTATATGTAGATGACATCAATCTTATTGGAACTCCTGAAGAACCCTCCAAAGCACAAAGATGCTTAAAGAAGGAGTTCGAGATGAAAGATCTCGGTAAAACAAAGTTTTGTCTTGGTCTACAACTTGAACATTCTGAGAGCAGAATTCTTGTCCATCAATCAGCGTATATAGAGAAACTTCTCAAGCGTTTTAATATGGACAAATCATATCCGCATAGCACTCCAATTATTGTGAGAACTCTTGATCCCAAAAGAGATCCATTTCGCCCCAAAGAAGAAGGCGAAACACTCCTTGGTCAAGAAGTACCATATTTAAGTGCTATCGGTGGGTTATTGTATTTAGCCCAGTGCACTAGACCAGACATCTCTTTTGTAGTAAATCTCTTAGCCAGGTACAGTTCTACACCAACAAAGAGACATTGGGCTGGAATAAAACACATTTTCCGCTATCTGCGTGGAACTACGGACATGGGACTGTTCTACTCGAAAGACTCAGAAAACTGCTCGAAGATTAAAGGATACACAGATGCTGGTTATCTTTCGGACCCCCATAAAGCAATCTCTCAGACAGGGTATGTCTTTACAAGCGGAGGCACAACATTTTCATGGCGATCTTGTAAGCAGAGCATGCCAGCTACCTCCTCCAATCATTCTGAAATAATTGCTCTACATGAAACAAGTCGAGAATGTGTGTGGCTGCGATCATTAGTTGAGCATATCAGAAGTTCTAGTGGTCTACCATCCATTACCAGTACACCAACAATAATTTGTGAAGACAATTCAGCTTGCATAACACAAATTAAAGAGGGCTACATCAAAGGTGATAAGATAAAGTATATTTCGCCAAAATTATTCTACGCACACCACCTCCAGAAGAATAACGAGATTGAGATCCAGAAGATACAGTCTTGTGAAAATTATGCTGATCTATTCACTAAGTCATTACCGACAACTCTCTTCCGGAAACTGGTTTACGGGATCGGGATGCGCCACATATACAAACAGACAAATTGACGAAAATTATGTTGAGGGGGAGTTATGGACCATAACGCACTGTACTCTTTTTCCTTAGTCAAGATTTTGTCCCACATGGTTTTCCTTGTCAAGGTTTTAACGAGGCAGCATATGCGGGTCCAACACTATTCTAAGATGCATGTTGTATTTTTTTTCTTCCTTCGGCCGGGTTTTGTCCCATTGGGTTTTACTCGTAAGGATTTTACGAGGCAACGTTCTTAGAATGGTGGTCCAAGGGGGAGTATTATGTGAACGCGTGTTAAATGAGTGGTCCACCATTTTCATTTCTAGAATAATCCGGCAATAATGGACTTATTTTGAGTAAAGAAAATATCAAACATAGATAAGGATGACTGTCTTCTTAAACATGATTAGTAATAGCCTTTATTAAGGATAATCATCACAAATGCTGCCACATGGTTTCTTGAAACTTCCAACCTTTTTTTGGTCATGAGCTATAAATAGATATAGCCGATCATCCTGTAAGAGACAATACAATAAAATATTTTTTTTTTTTTTTTTAAACGAAAAAAATGTTATTGAAGAAAACTAGATCAAGACATGAGTTTGATCAGACTGAAGCTGATCAATGATCTCCACAGGCGGAGATATAGACCAAGAGGTTGTTAGACTATTCACTCTAGCTAATCTAGAGAGAATGTCAGCAACTTTATTTCCTTCCTTAGGAATATAAAAACATTTCCATAGAGTATGATTACGAAAAAAAAAACTGGATGTCTTTAACCATGTTGAGAAGCTGCCAATCAATCGCAGCATTCATAGTGACCGCATCTACCATTGTCTTAGCATCTAGCTCAAAGTGTACCCTCTCCAGCTTTAACTCACTTGCCCACCTAACAGCTTCCCACAGTCCCGTACACTCAGCTTGCTCTGCACACCTCAAGTCCTTTAGGTGGATACATTTTGCTGCCTGCTGGATCCCTGCAAAATTTCGAATGATTAGACCAATGCCACCTGTATTATCATTTTTTAAGAAAGAGCCATCACAATTAATAGTTACAGTATCTACGGGGGGAGGTAACCATCTAATATTATTACGAGGAACCCTAGCATTATTAATAACTCTTCTGTTTTGACGAGAGGAGTGTTCTTCAATATAGTTCCTGCAAGTTTTGATGGTTCTGTCAGGCATTGGATTGACGTTTTGAAAGGCTTTCCCACATCTGTCGGACCATAAACACCATGCTACTATGGCTCTTTTACATATTTCTTCTTCATTAATTTTACCCTGTTGTAAATCATCGAACCAGCTTTGTATCCAATCTGATAAGCTAAGGAAGCCATTGGCCGTAAACCCATGTGATTGAGAACCAAACTGCTCTAGCTAGATTACAATCTCTAAGAACATGAGCTGGAGTTTCTGTAGCTTGATCGCATAAAGGACATATACTTGAAACTCCTGGAACTTTAGTACTGAGAACATCTCTTGTAGGCAGTAGACTGGATATTGCTTTCCAAAGAAATTGCCTAATTCTAGGAAGAATAGGTAGTTTCCATAGCTTTTTGTAGATAGTAACCATCCTTGGGCCAACCGAATCAGAACCATATTGATCTTCAAACATCTTTCGATAGGAGGACTTAACAGAGAAGTTACCATTTCTTTCCAAGAGCCAAACCAGTCTGTCATCTTGAAGTTTATGAATGGGAAGCTGAAGAATAAGATGAATTATATTAGTCTCAAAAAGTTGTTGAAGTAAATCCATGTTCCAGGAATCAGCATCATGCCTCAAGAGTTGGTTGACAAATTTATAGTGGGTATGAGAAGAACAATCTTGTTTAGGCACAGGTGGTGCAAATAACTGTTTGATCCATCTATGCTTCCAGATGAGAATACGCTTTCCATTACCCAAGCTCCATAAGCTGTTTTGTTGAACAAAACTAATCTCAGAGCTTACACTGCGCCAACGAAGTTGGTGGTGTTTGAGTGCATAGTGTACTAAACTAGTTAGCTATTAATTATTAAACTAGTTGGTATCCTAAGCCAACAAAGTTAGTTAAAGTAGTATTATATTACTACATGAAATTAAGCCATAAAAGTAGTTAGCTACAAATTCTCAATTATAAAAACTTTTTTTAAAGCAACATATATTTTATATTTATTTCTGTTTTCTATGGTATCTAAGCGAGATATTAAGCTTAAGCTAAAAATCTCTTGAAAAATGGGACGTTCTTTCAAGAAGTGTGTAGTGTACAGGTAAATTCATGGTATTTCATTTTGTCATTTTCAACCGGGAATGTCTTTCCACAGTTTGCCAAACCCATTTTCAGCACGGGCGGACGGTAAAGAACACTCCGCCTCCGGTATCCCAAAACGACGCGGTGTCGTCACTTCTGGCGCGCACTTTTGTTTTTCCCAAGAAATAAAAAACCAAAACCTCTACAACCCTTCCCAGTGTTCCCACTTCCCAATCTCTCAATCTCTGCTGTAGCAAAAAGACACTAAAAGAGAACCCTAAATTGGAAAGCTCCGGATGTCCGTCTTCTTCCTCCCTCTGTGAAAACCACTTCGGTGTCTCCGTCTTGATTTCTGGATCTTCATTTTTTCACCTGCAGTTCAATAAATCAAAGTTTTTACAAGCTATGGGTAGGTTAAGAGGACGATCTGGATGGGTCTTCTTCTCCGTTCTCCTCTTACAACTCCTT
The DNA here is from genome assembly GCA_023529315.1 of Papaver bracteatum. Taxonomy (NCBI): domain Eukaryota; kingdom Viridiplantae; phylum Streptophyta; class Magnoliopsida; order Ranunculales; family Papaveraceae; genus Papaver; species Papaver bracteatum. The sequence goes on along the minus strand of JAJJWX010000457.1, from coordinate 647,192 downwards.
ATTTAACTATTTCCTCATCTTGGTTTTTAATTTCTCCCCCCTTGTTGTTTTGTTTGCAGAAGGAATCTCACCACCTTGTGATTGTAAGTTGATTAATGCTGCTTACGATGGGAAACTCAAGCTCTTCGAGAGTAAGAAAAACAGTAAATCTCTAAAATAAAAATAAATAAATTGTGTTTTTTTGTTTGTTTTGATTTCTGTTTGGTTATTCTGTTAGGATTGGCCTCGAATCTTGCTAAAGGTGAAGGGATTGGAGTAGCAGAAGCGATTGGAAAGGTTAAAGGTGAAAATGGTTTGGATGGAGGAGGATGTCTTCATAGTGCTGCTATAGGAGGAAGTTTAAACGTTTGCAAATACTTGATTGAGGATTTGAAACTTGATGTGGATTCCAGAGATCGAAAGGGTATTATATCATTTCTAGCATTCTTTTTTTTTTTAAATGCTAATGGATTTTTTCTTAGGGGTCAGATTGATCTTTCAATTCTTTTTATGATGATATGGCTATGTCTATTTACCCTTTTAAAATCTAAATTATAGAATTGGTTTGGGTAAATTTTTAGCTAGTTATATCTTTAGTAAAATTAATCTCTTCTGTTGTGGGAATCTTAGAGTTGCCAACATATTGTGGTCAGCTGGAACACGATTGTCGGAAGATTTATTCTTTCGAACACTTTGTCGTTTTTATTAAGAAAGCCTCATTACTAAAGACGTCAAAGAATCTTGTTATGCTTTTTACTGTAGAGAAGGGTAGTGGTCGAAAATATGGTTAAGAGCTAAGGCCTATCAAGTCACGGTGTCCGAGATTTATCTTCATTCAAATTGTTCATAATTTGCTGCTGTAAGTATTCAATACATGTGTCTTATTGTTTTATCTGTTTTACAGGTAGAACACCCTTGCTTCATGCAAGTTTAAAGGGGCATTTTGACACATTTAGATATCTTCTTGAAAAGGGTGCGGACCCTGATGTGTCAGATGACATGAATGCCACTCCTTTAATTTGTGCTGCAAAGTCAGGTACTCCCTCTCTGGATGAATTTTTCATTATGTATGATATTAGATCTTCATTTGTGCCTTTAAATCCAAACATGTCAGCCCACCATATATTCAAATATACCTGTATTGTATGATCTTTTATTTACTAATAGTCATATCTACATGCTAGGATTACTGCCTTGATAGTTGGGCTACTAGTGACTAGTAAGCCATCCTGCTTTGGTTGTCCAAAAATATCCTAGTCCCAACTTTACACCGCAGTATAGATACTCGGGTCAATGTGAAAATTATTGAACTTCCTTCCAGTGATCAGGAAACAAGGCAAAATACTCCAGACCTGTCTAGCACCTAGACTTCCTCAAAGTCGGGTTATGAAGTCTGAGTATAAGAAAAAAAAATCAACTTCTGACCAATTGTTTTTTTTTTTTAACATAAAATTTTGAGGTATTATGTGCAGGTGATACAAAGATAATAACCTTGTTACTTTCAAGGGGTGTTCGTGTAGATGTTGCAGCTCGTATTTGCACTGGGTCTTTCACTGCTCTTTGGTATGCAGCTAGTAATGGTCATCCAGATGCTGTTAAAGTGTTATTGGATCACGGTGCAAATGTAAGTTAGGTTCTTCTGATGGTATTGAACAGTTGTTCGTCTGTAAAGTAGTCAATCAAGAGATATTGTAACTTGTCCTTATAACGTCTGCTTCCACTCTTAGAAGTTAAAACATACCAAGTTACCAACCTTCTTTGTTTGTAACTTTATGATGTTTATTACTTTATTTTACTTGAAAAATGATTAGGTAATTGAGAGCAACATATGGTACCTGCTTATTCAGTTGTGATCGAACTTCGTTGATTTTCTTTAACCATGCAGCCTAATGGAGCTAATAGTCCGGGTTCGCTTACAGCTCTAATTACGGCGACTCTTGGCAAGTCATGGGAATGTATGAGGCTTTTATTACAGGTAACAAGTACTTTCTGGTGGCACAATATTTTTTTGTTTACTCAGATCATAACTGTACGTTTCTTCGTAAACCAAAAGAGGGAATCACCACTAGTATATATATATATATATATATTGTTGAGAATTTTCACTATTTTCTTCTTTTGGCTAACATCCAACTGGCTTTACATAACTAGAAAGTTTTGGGTATTACCGGGATCTTAAGTTGTAGAGTTGACTAATGAACTTCTGACTTTCGATATAAAAATTTCCAATTTTCCAAAATTCATATTCTGAAATTGGCATGGCAGTTGCTTTTTATTTTTTGTTTCAGATTACCCATTTTTTCTTTATCAGTAGGTCTTCGTTGCTTCATTATTTTTTGACTCTACGAGGCCTGTCATTAGTTTTTTTTTTCTTCTATTTGACCTTCTAGAAAATTTAGTCAAACTGGTTCATTCGGATTTGGTTAGTCCTCCAAATGTTGTTCCAGCTGAATGTGGTGAATTACTGACAGCGTCTCTGGTTGACCTTATGCCAATCCATAAACCTGTCTGCTTACCAAAAATTGTGGTCAGTGAGTCATTTTCTTTTCTTTTCTTATCATTTATTCTGTCAAGTTCTAGCAGGTAAATAAACTGGTTTACATTGTTTGTTGCAACTAGATTTGTCTAATTCCTTTATGTTTCTAGTATGTTTTATGCTTGATCCTCCATTTCTCCTATATTATATTTTCTCGCTGTTCAAGCTATCAATTCTCAATAAAAACCAAAAGGTTGATATGGAGCCTTATGACATAACATAATTCTTATGGACCAAAATAATGGGAGTAATTCTGAAAGTTCGGAAAAACTCTAAATCTTATAACTAGGCATTTGGGAAACCACATGTGTCTGTAAATTTACATCCCATTATATGCACCTTTCATAGCTTTTCTGTGCTGAACCATGTACTAACTTCTTTCAATTTGCATATATATATATATATATAGGCAGGCGCTGACCCAAATGCTGTATCATATGGAATTACACCTCTGACAGTTGCAGTAAAGGAGGCATGCACAGATGACATTACATGCTTACTGGAAGCTGGTGCAGATCCAAATTATAAAGAGATTGTATGGCTGTGCTAAACTTTGCTACTTTTTCCATGTTGTCCAAATTTTGATATCTTCTGTTATCTCCACACACACATGATTATGCTGGCCAAGACAACTTCATCATAAATTCTGTAGCCTAATGACTTGTCTGGGTATTTGTTCTCCACCTATGTTTGATACATACGATAGTTGATGTTCGTAGTCTAATTCATATCTATGTCATGTCTACCCTATACAGAAAAGTCTTAATAAGGTTTTCCAACTGCTTTAAACCTTATTGCATTAAAAGTCATGTTGTGTGACTTTCAGTTTCTTATCTAATTTTGTTTCTGTTTTCGACCATAGAGAGGGGTGATACCATTGGAGATTGCTGCTATGAGGTGCAATTATCAAGCGGTCGAAGTTCTTTTTCCTGTGACTTCTCGGATTCCAACTTATCCTGATTGGAGCATCACTGGACTAATGAGGCATGTAAATTCTGATGCCAACAAAATGCAGGTTCGGAGCTCTTGTCTTACATGCCCGATGGGTTGTCTAACTATGCTTTGGTTCCTTACTTTCACGGTAACTTAGCAAATGGTCATTCTGGCTCCTTTTTACGTGAATTAAAATCGTCGACAGCTTTATCTTTCGCCTCCACTATTCATCAACCTCTAGCGGACTTTCCTCCTAGCCTGCATGTGCCTTCTTTTTTGCCTTCACTCACTCGTCAAGTTTGTAAACCTACTTTCTATAAACCTACAGTAGTACTTCCAGGTTATTAAAAACCTAAATAAGCCATCTTACCTCTATTCTCGGAAGCAGGTATCGCACCATGAGATGTAGTCTTGCTTCGATTGATGCCTCAAGTTCTATTCAATTACCTGTAGAGCATGTCGTCGAGTTTGAGGCTCATTCACTCCTTAATGGAGCCTCATTCACGCTCTTTGAGATGGCTGCATAATATGAGCCATTGTAGTACTTGGACTATTTACAGTCCCTCGCATGAGAGTTTGTATTCCCAAAAACTAAAACAACATGCACACAGGCTAGCCAAAGGGTGTGGTCCACTCCATCGCAGACCAGGCTCAGCCTTAGGCTGGGCTAGCTTGAGTTGTTTGCATGCCCAGTTTGCTTTGGCTGTCTCTAGACACACGAACTTGACCAGTATTAATTTCGACCATCTCACATCTCTTGCATTCACTGCAAATTCAGCACTTTGAATGTGTTTAAATTCCAAAAATTAATGTGAACTCATCAACTATTTGGAATACTTTTGGCAGAGGGGAGTATATGCGATGGAGAAATTTCACCAGCTAAAAACAAAAGGAAGAGATGCATTCCAGGGAGAGCAGTATGTTATGGCATTGCATTTGTTCAGAGTGGTAGTTTATAATTGATGAAATTTTTTACGCTTTTGCTTGCTATTGAACAAGAATCCATATAGCTCATAGGTTCTGCTACAATGAGTAATTTGGAAACTTTTTACGCTTTTGTTTGCAGTTTGAACAGGAATCCATATAGTTAGTAGTGCAACCTTTGTTGGTCTTTATGGCACATATGTCAGTATTTGTAAACTTATTAGGTTAACCAAATCATGGGTTAGTTGATTTGTATTTTGCACAAAATATTGATTTATTTCTTCTATTGGCAGATAGGTAACCTTTTCTCGTCACTGAACTGTTCTCACATCCACGTAAACATATGAGCATCTTGGGTGTAAATAACAATTTCTTTTTATGATCTCAAATTAGCTCCGGTCTGTGGTGAATTCCGCTAGTTCTTTTGATTGATTTTGACATCTTAACATATCTGGTTCTGGTATTCCGGTAGCACATGGACCTGTAGGAAGTAATATATACCGCGATATCATTATAGTCGTATCAGCAAATTTATCTGTTGTATTACAAAGTACTGTATGTATCCTCAGTTTTTATGGCAATGACCGTGGATACTTTTGATAAATTGATTCGACATCATACACGTCCTCTTCCTTTTTATGTTGATTGTTTTAATTTTAATGATTTTGTTTATTTTTAATGGAAATAGGCCTGGGGCATTCGGCCAAATGATGCAGCTGTATTATCCAACATGAGTGCCTGTTATGCGCGTCTGGATGAAGGAGACGACGTGCTCGAGTATGCCACTCTATTGATGCATGTAAGACCTGACTGGCCTAAGACATACTATAGGTTGGGTATTGCGCACAATATACTGAAAGTATGTATCTTCCCTCTATTTCCTTACTCCAATAGGTAATAAACAATATCCATTTTTTAACTTTTTGCTCGATTTTTTTTGTTTCTTTTTGTACAGAGGTACGATGATGCAGCGGATGCCTTTGAGAAGGGTTTGACGCTCGATCCGGAAAACAAAGAGCTTAAAGATTTGTACATGTAAAGTTTTTATACCTTCATTTCCAACATCAAGAACTCTGATATGATATTTTTCCAGCTTTGCTGATCTTGTTTGTTTCTTCATACTAATATTGTTTGCATCTTTCACAGGAAAGCCATTGAAGCTACATTGAACTCTCTCCAAGTGTAAGAAGATGATGCTGAGAATTGTAGAGATGAAATGATGAGAAGATTACGATAAGATATTAACATGGGAACAAATTCTGTAAATGAAGTACACTCTAGAGTCTAGAAGACATTGGTTGGTAGCTGAAATGTGTACTGCTATTGATACGGTTTACATTATTATGTTGTCTGCTTGAATAGGGTAGGTTTTTCAACCAAACTAACCCCAAATATAATCTGGTGAAGTTTTTCATCTTTTAAATTTTGAAAGTTACTTTTGTAATTTTACTAGGTTTGTGATCTGGGAGCCACTTACTTTTTTTTTTTTAATTAATGTTAACATTATGACGTGTGACTCTGTGATTGGCTGGGACAGGGAGGGGGTTTTGGTGACAGATGATTCCTGGCCATTGAGGAGTGACATGTTTGAGGTTATGAGATTTTTTTTATCCACGGTGGTTACAACTTTGGATGTGCAAGTTTAGCTGGTACTAGATATTAGTTTACATTTCTTTGTTGTGTTGACTGCAGCTTCCCCATTGCCTTTAAAGTTGCACCTTTTTCTGGTAGTGTTTATATTCTTTGTTTTTTATTTTCATGAACAATTCTGGTTCAAGTAAGAAATCTCAAGCACGTTCCGGATTTGGTTGGTGCTTGGACACAAAATCGGACGTATGCCAGTGTGGATTATTTGCTAAGTTGGATGTGAAGTCTTATTCCTCTGTGAAAAAACTAATTCTCTTGTTTAGTTTCGCATTTGTTTTGACTTTTGATCTTAGTTTTGTGTTAGAACGGTAGGTATACTAATGAGTCCACTCATAAGAGTGAAATCGTGTCGAAACTATTTTTCGACATCTAACAGTGAAAAATTCAGAATAAAATTAGTATAGGTCGTGGTATAACAATTTCATAATAATTTTTATAGAAGTCGAAAAAGTCAACTTGGTTATTCGGATCAGAAATCGATTCAGTAGTCAAAAATAAAAATATTTTGCCACACAATATATTTTTATTTATTTTTTATTTCTATAAATTATGGTTACTAGTGATTTTTTCGTTTTTAGAAGCTGAAAACATTCTTTTAATTTTTTTTTTTTTTTTTTTTAATCAAATTGAATGACCTCCCCAAATTAATCATCATGATTTATAAAGGGGATACCAATATTATTTGGGAATGATACCAATCCATATATAAAATATATAAAAACTAATAGAATTACATACTTTTGGTTGGCAACCTAGCGACAAGCTCCACCAACACCTTTTTGAATAGCAATGCCTAATCTATGAAAAATAAAGCTACCAACACCACTACTAGCGTCATTATTAACTAAACAATTCTTCAGACGCTTAAAAAAACACAAAGTATCCTCACCTAGTTCTCCTAAGGTAGAAAAGGCTAAAATACCAAGACCATAACCAAGTGAAGCACACTTATCCAAATACTTAGTGTGTTTTCGAGCAACAGCATTAGAAATGGTTTTGCCCGGAACAAAAGATCGAATGCCATTACCTGCGAATGGAGAAACCCCTGTAACATCCATGCAGACATCCTTACCATTTTCCCAGTTAAGAACGAGGATATCACTTGTCTTAGATCTTTGCCATCATCCGTCCGGGAAGCCCAAGAGAAACTTCCTTGTTGTGCGCAGTACACTAGCTTTGTAACAAATGTCAAGAACTATATCACGCACAAAGTCATGTAGAAACTTATACCCAACATCCTTAGCACAGTGGAGTGCATGATCTCCATAAATATCCATCGGCTTGTTACAGCTAGAGCATGACCCGTTCTCAACAAATAAAGGGATACCCAATCGGTAGCAAAGGACAGCTCTAAACTGCCTCGGCCCAAGGCATTGGTTAAGCCCATGATAGGAATCGCCAATAAATAGTCTTGAGCATGCTGAACTTGGTTACACTGCCATAAAATGGAATCTCTAGCAGACATAGAAAACTGGTCTGGGAGCTTCCTCTTAATTGCATCAAAGTAAGTAACTGCCAAGGAATGCATGAAGGGGGGGGGGGGGGCAGTATCAACAACGCAATAAGAAGAAGGCAATCCACATACCTGAATAAAATTCTGCATAGCCGACTGATAAACATGACCTTTGTTGGTAGGGAAAAGGTCCCCAAGGATCACCTTTTGCACAGAAGCCGTCGACATCGAGATGCGATATAACAAAGAGGGCTCGGGTGTCCGCCATGGTGTATATGCCTAAGCCACCATCTTTGATAGGCAAGGTAGCTAATCTCTGTAAAGGCCCAAATCCAGGGCCATCACCGGTGATAAGAGCCTCAAATACTTGAACAAATGCTCGTCAAAGATCTCGTAGCTTGTTTGAAGGGCATCGATCGATTGGTAGTACGTAATGCAAAATATAATCTAGAAACACCCGTACAATTACGAAGTAATAGCATCTCACTTTGGGGGTCCTTGAGCTTTTTGATGGCAGTCATAAGTTGAAGAGTCTTGTCCACTCGACTCAAAGATATCACTAATAAAGTTTAAGTCCAAACTCACAGGACCTCCCAAAAGTTTCACACCATTAGACGGTCTACCAATCTCAAGAGGGAAAACACCATCATCAACACTTCTGGGATCGACGGAAGGCCAAAATACTTCCGTTTTCTTAACATTGAGATGCAAACCTCTACCTGGGCCTTCATTTTCAATAATACGCAGAGCTTTAGACACTTCAAGCGTATCGCCAATGATTGTACCATCATCAAGGTACCAAGCATGCAAATTGAGTTTACAGCTAGAAGCAATATTCTTCACAAGAGGGTGAAGAGTCAAAGCAAACAATAAGGGACCGAGAGGGTCACCTTGCTGAACTCCAAGAGCAGATGAAAAAATATATTGGTCGTAATACAATTTTGCAGGCCGCATATAACAGAATTCTACCCATCGAGAAATACCTGGACAATGGAGACGAACCTCCTTGATGAGCTGAGACCTGCTCACCATGTTGAACGCATTAGAGAAGTCAATAAGCAGCATTGACATCTTGTCCGAGTGACCTTTCAGCTCAAGGAGACTATTTGCAGCGTGTACAATACTTTCACCTCCGGCAGAAACACCAACTCCAAATTGGTAATCACCTAAGTAAGAAGCCAAATCCTTCCCAACAACAAAGGCAGCCACCTTGGAAACCAATCTGCGCCAAATCGTGCCAACTGCAATAGGACGAAGACCACCTCCAGGCTTGAGTAACGGAGTTAAAGGAGCGCTAGCAACAAACTCTCCCAACTCCGCAGGGCATTTTCCAGCCAACCATAAATTGACAACTCCCGTAATCGACGCAAGTAAGGTGTCAGCGATAGCAGCAGCAGCTCCACTCATCGCATCGACTAAGTGCTGAGCCCTCAAACCGTCTCGACCACAAGATGTACCCTTGGGAAAACTCTTAATGGCCCCCAATATTGCTCTGCAATCAACAACAATTGAGTCCGCAGTAATCACTTCGCAAGGAACGGTCGGAGGAGCCGATACCGGATGTTTATCTTGTAAATCCAAGTAGGTCTGCTCATTGCAAGGAGCCACACCTCCCGAGGAGATTACACGGACGGCAGCTCCAAAATGACCACAACTTATCTTTCGACGACAGGCCGTTAAATTGGCAGACCCCATCTTCTTCACATCACTCTGTCTAGGCCTGACTGGAGTCTGTAATAACTTGTCCACCAAAGTGCGGCACCCATCAGGCTCCCGCCAAACAGATAAGGCACTGTTTATAGGCACTGTTTTTTTTAAATAATTTATTTTTTTAGTCGGATTAACTAATACTCCCTCCGTCCATTTTTAAGTGTCCGTTTTGACTTTGTCAAGATATTAAGGAAATGATATAAAATGTCATGATTAGCCTTTGACTATGATATTTAATATTATGTTATTACCAAAATTAAAATTATTAATGTTAAAAATTCTAATTTGGATAGTATTATTGTTTTAGGAAATATTGTAAAGAAATACTAAAAGCAAATCTATATTTTTTATCATGAAATCCATCTTTTTTTCCTCCATATGATTTTGTAATAAATTTTTATAACTACTCATAAATGTTTTTGTTTAAAAAAGGAATGACAATTAATATAAGAAAAATATTGAATTATTGCAGTGGGAATGTAGGAAAGGCAAAGAGGAAGAAGGTTTCTATTGATTAGCATCGGTCTATATTGCATAACTATATTCCTTTATATACAAGTAGGAAGAGAACCCTAGAAACTATATTGGGCCGCACATCCATGGGTCGTAGGCCTACAACACTCCCCCTTGTGTGGTCCAATAGAACTCCATTTGTAGTGCTTCACATATAGAGATTCGAATGTAGGTCTTCAAATGTCGTCCTCTTCATGATGACTTGTGCCGAAATCAATTGCCTCATTAAAACTTTGACAAGGAAAATCCCACTGGGACAAAACCTTGGTACAGTTCTTCACATGTAGTACTTCACATGTTGTCTCGTATTTTACATGTAGTTCATCACATGCAATACGATCTTCAAAAATCGATGAGTCTAAGTTAATTTCCTCGTTAAAACTTCGTCAGGTAAACCCAAAGGGACAAAACCTGAACTAAAGAAAAAGAGTACAATAATAAGCAAACTCGGAACATAGTTGAACTCAAATGTGTTGCCTCATTAAAACCTTGACAAGGAAAACCCAGTGGGATAAAACCTTGACGAAGGGAAAAGAGTACAACATGACAGATGCAGGTAAAGGTGATCCGTTGCAGATGATCACTTTGCTCTATTGAAGTTGACTAGTTGTTTCACAACTCTTAAGGCAGAAAATCCTCATGGGAACATAGCCTTAGCTGGGAAATTACATTCCCGGTGTTTGTTATTGTCTCGTTAAAAACCTTGCCGAGCAACAAAACCATGTGGGAAAAAGTAACCTCGGTGAAGGAAAGGAGTTCAACACACCATTAGATGCTCCCCCTGATGTCATACAATTTTCATTAGTCTAATGCAGTCAAAAGGAGTTTATCACACTATACCTTGGTGACTTAAAAGCTTATAAGACCATGTTGTTGATCCTGGAAGTTACGTTGCTTAACAGACTATGGCGTTTCATTTCTTTGATTCAGATATTTTCAGTAATATCAACGCGATCTTTATGTCTTCAATGTTCAACATACTTGATGTTTTTAGTGTTGTCTCGCTAAAAACCTTGTCGAGTAACAAAACCCTTTGGGAAAAACTATTCTCGATCGAAGGGAAAAAGAGTACAGCGCAGCTTCAATTTCAAAGTAAAATATATCGACATCATATCCTTGGATCCTCCCCCTGATGTCGGCATCTCCCCCTGATTACTTTCAGAGTTGTTCCAGACAGTTCCTTTAGTCATGTACTTTTCGAAACTGAATATCGGTAATAACCTAGAAAATAATCTACCATATCTCCTTCTGATTACATTCGTTGGAGAAGAGATTATTGTTCCTTCATAATCAACAACTTTTGGATTGCACTTCATTAACATTCCTTTTAATGTCTTTGTAGGGATACAACAAATTTATGTCAATGGTTACTTTTAAGTACGTGATTACATTCACTATACCATTCCAATGACATTGCGTTGGCGCTGAGCTATATCTAGCTAACAAGTTCCTTGGGGATGCAAGATTTTAACCGAGTACATTATTGTACTAAGTACAACAATGCGTCTATTGTACTTAGATATGGGAATTTCATCTCCCAACACATCTTCGTCATATTCCTTTGGACGAAATGGTTACTTATTTACATTTGAACCTCGACTAATCATGGGAGTGCTATCAGGATGCATGTGTTTGTTAAATTGCCTGAAAATTTTAGATATATGCAAACCGGTGGAATAATATACCACAAACTCAGTATTCGATCGAGCTTTCCCTAGATTTTTCATCTCAAATTTGGATTTTAAATAGCTTTTAAAGTCTCTTATTACATCAAGAGTACACATCATGTATGTAACATCAACATAAATAGCTATAATTCCAAATCAGGAACTTTCTTATAAATACGCAAGGAAAAATAACTTACTTGTCTATCCCCTCCAAATCAAATAGCCACTTAGACGGGTATACTACATTCGCCTGATTGATTGAATCTATAAGTGAACGTTCTATCTAACTGTAAACTCACTCTGTGGTTTAGAGTCATTTGATTTGGGAAACAAAAGTCTATCAAGTACTTTTGTAAATATCTTCTATCTCTTGATTCTTTCAGAGATACGTAACAACCACATACATATGCTGCATTTCAAGTCCTTTTGAAATTACCAAGCTAACTAAGTAGCAAAACTCTATAACGTTCATTACAAGAGAACAATTCCAGGGCTCTGTGAGAAACCTCGCGCCACAAGGTGAGTCTTTGTACTTTAAGACTACTTTCTTCTCATTATGATTTATGACAAATTAATTATGTATGTCCACGGGCTTTACACTTGGTTGGTTAGCACTACCACACCAAATACCTTTTAATTTGTCAAAGAATCAAATTCTACCTGGATTGTGTAGGCCAAATGTTAGAATCAATGGGATCGCTGGAATCAAATCAGATAAGTTAGATCTATTTGCCCCATATATACATTTTTTTTATATAGGCTTCATCTATAAGATAAAACGTAATCTTTTCATTCTTTTTTAGATAAGTATAAATATTTATCTATATTGCAGTGGGAATGTAGGGAAGGCAAAGAGGAAGAAGGTTTCTATTGATTAGCATCAGTCTATATTGCATAACTATATTCCTTTATATACAAGTAGGAAGAGAACCCTAGAAACTATATTGGTCCGTAGGCCTACAACATGAATGGATGTTTTCCTTATTTATGGTAATGACATTTATGATTTTGAATTAAGTTTTTATTAAAAAAGATTTTATCATTATAAAAAAGAAAGGGTATATTTGATAGTTTAAGGGAAAAGTATGTCTATTAACAGAACGGACAGGTAAAAGCGGACAGACCAAAGTAGAAATTAGGATAGATAAAAGCGGACAGAGGGAGTATATTTTTTTATAATCAACCGTTTAAAAGAAGCCTAGAGGTCTGCCTCAACAATTGGCAAGAGCCAACTTGGAGGTCTAGGCTAGAAAGCTAGTTTGTTTCTTCGTATTAATATTTTTTTAAACTCTGATATGATATTTCCCAGCTTTCCTGATCTAGTTTGTTTCTTCGTATTAATATTGTTTTGGATCTATAATACTTTAACAGGAAAGCTATTGAAGATAAATTGAACTCTAACCAAGTGTAAAGAGATGACGCTGGCAAATGTAGAGAAGATATTAAAGCATCAAATAACGAGAAGATATTCACATGGGAGCAAATTTTGTAAATGAAGTATTCTCTAGATGACATTGGTCGGTAACTGAATTAGTTTAAAGGAGGGTGAAAGTTTAATCAAACTAACCCCAAATATGTTCTGGTAAAGTTATTCATCTTTTGAATTTTGAAACTCAGTGAGGAGTGTCATGTCATGAATATTTTTAATCTATATGAAAGTTATAATTTTTGATGTGCAAGTTTATACCAATTTGCATTTCCATGTTGTGCTTGTGCTGACTGCAGCTTCCATTGGCTTGTGTTGCATCTTTTTCCCGGAACTTCTTATTTTGTTGTTATTGTTGGTTATAATCGGTTATCTTAATGTTTTTTCTTTAAAAAACAAAAAGGTTGTAGCATAATTTTTTCTAGTGTAAATTACTCCGTCCATTTCACGAAAAGTGATATTTTTATTAGTGATACTTTACTCACTTTCAGCACATTCTTTTTCTTTTCCAATAAAATAACAATTCTTGTCTGGTTCCTAGAAAAACATTAAAAGTACGATTTCAAATTTCTTTCATATTCTTGTCCGGCTAGGCCACCCACCGCTAAGGATAATATAAGGTCCATCATTTGTGTGAGAGAGAATTTAACTATTTTTGTTGAAATTCTTTTTGATGTTTGGAAAGAATTGTTCAAAAAATATCCCAATAAAACCCTCTAAAAGCCACTCCATTTCCAATTCTCATATCTCAAAACTCAAAAGACACCTCAAAGAAAACCCCAAAAATGGAGAGCTCTGGATGTGGTCCTTTGTGAAAAAAAAATCTTCTTTTTCTTTTCTCGCTTTTGTCGTGAGTTTTGATCTTAGTTTTTTGTTAGAACGATAGGTATTGTAATTTTCCCCTAGAGAAAAAAATGAACGACCTACTGACACACTTTCTTTATCTGAAAATGATGTTTGCACATGAGGTTGGTGTTCAGACATCATATCATCTTTATATATATATATATATATATATATATAGAAAAACTTAGACAAGCCTAAATGGATTACCTGTTAGAGTTAGTGGCAAAAAGAATGCCACTACTCATAGGATTCGAGTTTTTACATTCCATAGATAAATTGAAAGTATCTGGATTTTGAAGTCTGTGGATAGTCTTAAGACTAACTAAGACAAAATAAATAAATAAAAATTTGCTTCCTACATCTTCATAATTTTCTCTTCTACTTCATTCATGATAACTGGGATGGAACCTTCCTTTGACTGCAATATGGTAGATCATAGTGCAATGAACTACTATCTCCATTGATTCAACATGTATTTCAATGTTGGCATGTCGCATTTCCTTGGCCCAGTTGAAATCTAGGTCTGCTCCTCTTGTTGCTCCCCATTCTCCAGAGTGTACTGGATATCCTCTTATCCCAATGGTGTTTCCTTCAAAATCGAAAGCAGTTAGAGAAGTGAAATAATAGAGGGACTATAGGTCTATGAGAGTGCATATGTTTATGAATACTCCAAAGTTCTCTCTTTGATCAGAGGTGATGGGATATTAGAGTTCTATATCAACATCCAGATACTCATTTTCCTCACTATTGATTTGTCCTAGGAAATTTGTACTCGAATCAAATTCACTGATTAGGTCCAAACTATTGGTGCCAGACAGAGGTAGCATCAGGAAAATTTAAGAAGAGATGTATCTGGGATTAATATAGTGAAGCATGCAAACAGTTTTAGCATTTGTTAGGAGAATCCCATGAGTACATTTTCATATGAATTTTTTTATGACTTAGAGAAATATCCATCTTTTATAAAGCCTCTCAATTCCTGGTTCGGGCATCAGTCCCATAGATGTTGTCCATTTTTGTTCTGTAGAAGATTTGACAGTGAAATTTCATGTGTATACACTAGTGGAAAAGGGGGTAATCTCAACCCACCACCGCGACCCTCATCAGCGGTCCATGGACCGTGGACCGCCCAAGACGGTCTAGGATATAATAATTTTTCGGAGCACAACCCATACGGCTAAAAACAGTCGTTGTATAAATATTTTAATTACCCTCATGTCCCTGAATTATTAACCCACACTGAGACGGCTATAACTAGTTGAATCAATGATTCTAGTTTAGGCGGGATCTCTAACCCGTTTCCCTCCCTTTCTAACCTGGTTAGTATCGATGGATATATATCTCCCCACATCCTCTCTCTCTCTCTCCGTTGGTTCACTCACAGAGGAAAAAAAAACTCAGAGAAGAAAAACTAGCCATCCTAAAATCTTCTTCTTCTCTCAAACTCCATCAATTAAACCTAATTAACCCCTTATATTAGAAAACCTCATTTAGATTAAACTTTTACATCTTGTGTAGCAACTAGGTTTGATTTTCAAAATCATCAGGTAAATCTACAATTTGGGTTTTTCGATTGAAGTTCTTTTTTTCCTTCTCTTTTTCTGTTACTATCGATTTCCTTCATGGGTTTTAACAATTAGTGTTTTGTTTATTTATTTCAGGTAAATCTCAACAATTTCAGTTGTAGTTCATATAAGGTACAGTTAGGGTTTTTTGATTGAAGTTATCTTTTTCTTCTATTTTTTCTTTTAATGAACGATTTCGTTCATGGGGTTTTAATTTTTAGTGTTTCGTTTGTTGATTTCAGGTAAATCTTAACAATTTCAGTGGTAGTTCAAGCAAGGTATAGCTAGGGTTTCTGATTGAAATTTTCTTTTTCCTCTTTTTTCTTTTAAATGATCGATTTCCTTCACGGAGTTTTAACAATTAGTGTTTTATTTTTTGATTTCAGGTAAATATCACCATTTTCAGTTGAAGTTCAAATCTTCATCAGGTACAGTTAGGGATTTGGATTTAGATTAAAGTTATCTTTCTCTTTTACTGGTCGATTTTGTTCAAGGGGTTTTAATAATTGTTGTTTTCTTGGTTGATTTCAGGTAGTTACAACTTAAGTTGCAGTTCTGTTTTTCATCAGGTATAGCTGATTTGATAGTTGGTTAATTTATGAGTTTAAATATAGTATGTGGATCATGTATTAGGGTTAGTTAAGTTATGTTGTTGATTTGGTTTGTGTATCATGTTTTGGGTTTTGTGTTGCTTGAACAGAATTATGTTTTAGGTTTGTAACCCTTTTAGTATAGTTACCCATGTGTTAATGCTTCTCTTATATTGTTTTAGATAGTACTCATGTGTTAATGCCTGCTATTCTATATAGCCTTTACTGATGTCATGTGAAATTTTATGCACTTCAAGGTGACTTTGTAGTAGTGTTTGTCTAGTGTTTGGAGACCTAAAACTACCCCATCACATTGTAGACTCAAGATTTAAGTTTAAGTTCTTTATTGAGATCAATATTTAGATGTCCTAATTATAATTTTGTTATGCACCATCGGTCCAGTCATTTGAATACCAGTTTCATTATAGATTGGCATGTGTTAAATGTATTTTACATACCCTGAACATCTGCACCATCGATCAATATTTAAATGTATTTTACATACCCTGAACATTAATTTTGTTTAGCAGTTCACTAACATCTGCAAATAACCATCTATACACTGCTGAAATTTTTGATTGTGCTAGCCATTCCTGATTAATACATGTTATAGAACTGATTATAGTGGAAGGACTGATTCTGCTAGTTGACTACAGCTCACAGTTTTCATCTGAAAGAGATGCTCAATCCAGCATCAGGAACCAGGATTCTGTTTATAAGTGTTGTGTGTTGTTTCTCTGTTAATTACTTGTTGCTTTAACTCAACATTTGGGTTAGTTACAGTTCGTGGAATTCAGTTACCAGCTCTTGAACATTAAACCTGCAAAAACTGACTTGTCGTCATCTCAGTTACATCTCCTTAGTGTTAACCGACTCCTGAGCTGTGTTAGGTGTTAAATAGCTGTTGTGTGGTGTTTTTTTCATGAAAATTGCATCTGTAAGGTAGTAAGCATTGGAGCTGTTCAGTACTTTGCATATCATACCTTATTATACTTTGCCATAATTGGTTTAATTTGGTGAACTGATATAAATTTGAATGTCTGCCATCCTGTGTGTTATATTGTATGTTGTGCTGCCATCATATTTCAGCTTCTTGGTTGTTAAGGACCTTAAGTGTTTAGTGTCTCTAGACGTCGTCGGGTTATTTCTTATGTTAGTGCACTGTTTGATCAAAACTGTTGGTGCAGAATGAAGGTTTTGACATTTGTTTGTGAACTGGAAAATGATCTATTGATTTTTTGTTTGTAGTTATTGGTCTCCTGCTTTAACAAGGCTGCTACACATGAAGATTATCTCACTATCAGGGTATGTGTTTCTTTGATGTTTCAGATTATTAGTTGATTAATGATAAGATAAAAGTTATCTGAATTTTTCAGTTGAGTATTATGACCTCTGATGGGGAACTTATTTTTTCAGTGCAGGTACACCATTATTAATCTATCATTCTACAACTGAATCTTAGAACTTAGTTACTTTTATTGTTGTATTGCTCTGAACCTTTTATTTGTTGTAATTTGAATACTTTTTTTTTGTTTGTAATTTGAACATGAATCAATGAATGTAATTTGGTTTCCAATTGAGTTTAATCTGATTCTCATTTGAGTATAATTTGGTTCCAATTTGACTTTCATTTGGTTGTTATTTGGGTTAAATTTGGTTGTCATTTGGGTTTAATTTGGTTTTCAGTCAGGCTAGACAGTTTCAGTCAGGCCAGACAGATTCAGTTAGGCAATCTGAGCCTATTTTTTTTTATATTAAAATGTATATCAAGGACCGTCCAGGGTCAGTCATAACACCTTGACAGTTAATGTCGGTCGTTGAACCCCGACCCCCTCAGCCACGTCACAGTTGAAAAAGATGCTCAAACAGCGACCCTTTCTTCGACCGCCAAAGCAAGTCATACAAACGAGTTAAATGACTTGCTTCAGCGGTCGCGAAACTGCTGGTTTCCACTAGTGATATCAGCTTCCATTGGATTTGATCCTCCTACCATGGGTGAGTTGTGGTGCAAGAATAGCTTTTGCATAAATGGGATTGAACCAGGTGTTAATAATGGGGATATTTTAAACCTCGTTGTCCATGAGAAGATGTTCAACAAGTTGGAGATCATCAGGGCAGTTGGCAGGTTTGGGTAGTAAGGAGTTAATGATAGAGACCCATATGCTGATTCTTCTGTCATTTTCAATCATCCAGAAGATGTGATCTTGAATGTTGTTGATGCCTTTCTAAATCCAAGAGTCACCATCTTTTTGCTTGGTATCCATGTCGAAAACATTTTGTCTTACTAAGTATTTTGCATCCATAAGCTAGTACCAGAGAGAGATATTGCCCTTTTCCAGTCTCCAACCAATTTTAGCCATCATAACACTATTTCGAGAAATAGATAAGCGAGATAAACTCGGCTCAAAATAACAAATGTCTATAATTGAAGTCAATATAGCAATATGACTTTTGTCTCAAGATATGATATATAATAGATAGACTTTTGAGTGATAGATAAGTTCAAGTCTCCACATACCTTTTGTCGATGAAGTTCCACAAGTTCCTTGAGTAGTTCTTCGTATTTAATCGATGAACACCGTGGATTCTAGAGTTCAACTACACTTATTATCCTAATCCGAGACTTAGCTATAAGTAGACTAGAAATCAAGACTTATAGTTATGAAAACTAAACTTGAAAAACAAGCTTGAGATAGCAACGCTTGCGAGTTCGACCGAGCAGTGCTCTAATAGTAATTCGCTTTAACAAAGTTCATCCTATATTTTTGACGAAAGTCAAAAGATGATCATGTGAAAATCGTCTGGAAACATCTTACATAATTCGTGTGATACAGTTATTTGATGTAGACTCGGAATGTTTCGTATTGATCATTCGATCACTTGAAAATTGCTTTGAAGCTAATAGTTTGTGTGAGACAACTATTCCCTTCTTCTAAGAATGTTTCAATGATTGAATTGGGAGGAACAAATAACCATGATTGGATATAACACATTATGCGTACTTGTATGCTAATTATTGCAAGTTATTCCAAGTCCATGAACCATAGTATGCATACCCGTATGCGTACTAACGAGTTCAAAGTTCCGGGATTTAATTCAGTTTGGAAGGTATGCGTACCCGTTCATATACTTGAGTAGGCTATGTTCTAAAATAGGTTTGTTCATTAACAAATGCATTTATATAATAAGGAATGCAATCTTTTTTGCAAACAATGGTTATAATGTTCATGAATTGATTCGAGTGAATCAAAATCGATTTTGCTTCAATTGTGTCTTGTATACCTCTTAAGAATATAAACAATTGAACAACTCTATAACTAGTTTCATTTGATTTATTTGAACTAGTTGTGATTGAGATGAACAAGGTTGATATGAAAATATTTGTATGGATAATTTAGGTTAGCTATTGTTGATCCAAAAAGGTGTACAAGTTTAGTTACAGTTACCCATATCTAAATGAAGTCACTTTTTAATTGTGTGTAACAAGCTAAGTTTGATCTAACGGTTGAAAGATATTAGCTTGAGTCTAATCATGTTTTCATCTAACGGTGAATATTGAATGCTTTGTTACCAAGGTAACATTGATTGCAAACCCTGATTTGAAGACTATATAAATGAGAACTCTAGCAACTAGGAAACCTAATCCCCACACCTCTTGTATGATACTAGTTGCGAATAGAGTCGATTCTCCTTTAACCTAGGTTTTTCCTAAACCTGACCCAATTATTTTCTCTGCATATGCGTGTTCTGATCTTGCTTTATTCTATCTTATTGAGCACTATCTTCTCTAATATTTTCTCGAGATTTATTTTACAATTGGCAAGATAATAAGTAGTCACAAACATCTTCGTCTCATCGTTTGTGATTCCAAAATATCTTGTTTTGCTACCATACGATTAAGATTATTATAAGGTGGTTGATATTACTAGGCTGTTCTTCGGGATTATAAATCTGGTGTATCAATTGGTTCATGTTCACCTTGATTTATCAAAAGATGAAACAAAACTCATAGGTATTTATGTGGGAGATAACTTTATCTATTAAATAGACTTTTCTGTGTAAGATAGATTGGTTTAGCAAGTCTTCGACTTTGGGTCGTAAAAACTCTTAGTTGTGGGTGAGATCACTTAAGGGAATCACGTGCGTAGAGTCCTGCTGGGATTTAGAGGCTTAAGGAACGCGACTGTACCTTGATAAGTGTGAGATTGGTTAGGGCTCAACTACATTCCAGTCTGAAGTTAACTTATAGTAGGCTAGTGTATGTAGCGGCTTAATACAATATGGTGTTCAAATATGGACTAGGTCCGGGAGTTTTTCTACATTTTCGGTTTCCTCGTTAACAAATTTATGGTGTCTATGTTATTTATTTTCCGCATTATATTCTCTATATAATTGAAATATCACAGGTTGTGCATAGTTAAATCAATTAGATAATCCAACCTTTGTTTGTTGATATAAATTGATTGATACTTGAACATTGCTCTTTAGTACCGTTCAAGTTGTTTCACATAATAATCAGGCTCGCGGATTTCTATCTGTTTGATTTGTTGATTACATTGTGAAACAGAGATACAACTCTTGGATATATTTCCATTGATTGAGTCTGACTGTCTAGTTTATTCTCTTGGAATCATATTGGAGTTTATCCATATAGATTGCGTAAACAAAATATTGGGTGAGGTTGTTGGACCCCCGCTTTTTCATCGACCACATTCAACTAAGCCGGGTCAGCGAGGCAAGGATTTTGTGTACGTGGATTTTCCGCTAATATCAATTGGCTACCTGTCAAAAAACACACAAACTTTAGAAGATTTATAAAATATCTTTCACGCCTAGGCTCTAACCTTCGAAAATATTATAAAGAGAAAGATGGAGAGGCTATAAGATAGTGGTTAGGGGAGATGATTAAGGAGGGAGAGGTGGATTTTCGGGAACCGCTCTCATTAAGAAAGGAAGAGACTGGTCTAATCCTTGTACATTCTCTCTTATTCCAATAAATTATCTCTTCCGATAGAAAAAAAAAAAAAAAAAGACCCATCTAATCTCCATAAAAATATTAATTAAAACTCATTTCATCTTTTTAATCAAACATTTCCTCTTCTTATGTTATAACCAACTCCTCCCCTATGCAGTTGAAATCCAAAATTAATCAGAGATATCAACAATTGCTATTAAGTTCTGATAGATATGGCTTGTAAAAGAGATAAGCATTAGCTTGAATGGAAATCTGTGCCACAAATATATGGGTACCAATTTGAGCATGTTATTCAAATATTGCCATATGGGATTGCATTCCCACAAGGATGTATCCTGTGTATCAGTGCAATTTCAATTAGCACTTGGAAGATGTGCAACATAATCTTGTTGTGAAGACGGAGGTGATCATGATACAAGAGGGTTTACCCCGAGTTTTTCATCCAACCATTAATCGTAAATCCAATTGCTCATGGAGATAGTTAATCAACATATTCCTGTACTCCATGATACCAACAATCTTTTAGAGATTCAAAGTAGGTATTGTGAGGCGGGTAGTGGAATCCAGAGTGGTGGTGTTAATGGTGGTGGTGAAAGTAGACGAGTACCGACGGAAGTAGATAAGCATTATAAAGTAAAGGGAAAATCACCCATAGAGGATGATGAGAAGAAAACTACACATCAAACCATCCTCAATCAAATGCAATGATTGAATAATGACTTCTGAAGTTATATGTTGTGCATCCCCTACATGAGTCATTTGAGGTGCACGAGGGTGTTGTTGTGGTTACTGATGGTTTTTGGCTGTTGTGGTTGAGAGAATCGGTTTCATGTTCATCAATTTGACTGTTGAAGTGAGACAATCCATTCATATATTGGCAATGCATCCCTGGGATCATTATACATCAATCAATGCACTTTCCAGTACTGGACGTTCTGTGCCCGTCGATTTCTCAACTTGGACGAGAGATTTTTGCAGGTGGTGAATCCCCGGCCAACGATCCCGTTGATCCAGCCAATGAGCCGGAGCCAGCCGGTTCTACAATTCCCATGCGACTTGCACCACCCCGGCCCTGAGGAAATGGGGCTCTCATCCAATGTTGTTAATTTTGGATTTTGGTCTGTCTCGGCCAGGAGCAAGATATTGGGACAATGAAATCTCGAGGAGATTCTCGTGAAAATCTCGGATTAATTTTTCGGTCCTTGTTTCCAAACTTTATACATATAAAACATATATAAAATTTCGATCCAGTCAAGTGTTTTCTACAAATTCGCACAATCTACGCCCGTTAAAGCTTGTATAAGCATAGCGAAACCACGCTATTTTTAAAAATTAGAAAATAAAAACATGTTTAACTTTTAAATTAGCTTAAAAATCTATCTTGATTACTTTTTTTTTTTTTTTAACAAAACCTTTTATTTATTATTAAGAAAATAAAGTTACAAAAAATAGGAATGAAACATGTTTTTTATTACAACGTCTATCTTGATTACTCTTAACAAAACCTTATATCTTGATTACTCTTAGTCAGATTAATTCGTTGACACACGTCTCAGATTTGAATAACTAGGCATAGTATTGTATGCTTGTCATATACTTTTGACCAAAATGATACTAGTTGTTTCCGAGACCAAGAACTAACCTATGCAACTAATAATGTTAGATTTCCTAGGTGGTGATACAATTGCGAACTCATACAATTAAAAAACTTCATACAAGATCATCATTCATAGCTTTTTAATGGAAATATCATTCTAATCACAAAATTCAAAGCTTTAATCACTAGCAAAAAGAAAAACCCGCAATAGAATCATTAAAAAAAACCCAGGGAATCAAACTTTGTTTCACTGTTAAAATTAAAAAACAAACAAAGATCAGATTGCAAAATAACATATAGGGATTCAAAAATATCTAACTTTGTTTGTGTAAGCTCTTCGTCATCTACTGCTTCAATTGTTGGTATTGCTGGGTAACATAGATAGTGTTCTGTTACAAACCTTGGTTTCTCTTTGTTGTGCAAAAGATGATTTTTATTATGAAGAATTTAAAAAATTAAATACTGAGAATTGGGGATGACTCGTCTTGACCGAGATTTGGGTGGCTCAGGTGATATTTTCGTTAGAATCTCGATCGAGAGAGATTGTAAGAATCATCAGTTGTAAATGCAAAAATGATAATATCGCCGGAATCTCGACTGAGACGGCTGAGATTGACTACATTGCTCGCACCTAAAGGACTCCTGCCCGGATAACCAGTTTTCGAACTCGAAGTGTAAATCAGGGTACTCTGAGTCATACTCGGCATCCACCAATATAACTGTTTAGTAATGCAGTTGATGATTCTTTATTGATGGTTGGTATTTGAACCCATAGGATTTTGATAGTGAACTTTAGAAGTTTCGATTGTGTGTGGAGGTAATTTTAGGTAGATGGGTATTGAAAATGTCAGTTATGAACATCTTAGCTGATACGTTTAGGATTGTAAGATTGATATTCTTCCTTAGGAGGTTTTGCCATGGATATCTTGAGTAAAGATGAGTCATTAAGTATTTTAATGATTTTGTCTTACCTTTATAGGCCTTGGCAATTTTTAAAAAAGAAAAACATTCAGCGGTACCATCCAACATGAGTGTTGGTCATACTATATAAGAGAAGAAATCAATGCTCTTGACTATGCCACCAAATGCATGTAAGCAAAGCATAAGGCTTACTATACTATGTGTCACGCTCAATATAAAGAAAATATGTAACCCCTCAATTTTCTTAATTTTTCCAGGAAATAATATCCCTTTTTCACTTTTTGTCGCATTTTCTATCACAGAGGTATAATGATGCAGCGGAGTCCTTCAAAAAGATACGTGGCTCTACTTTCGTCTACATCCACGAGGTAATGAGTGATTGTTTTGCATTAAGTTGTGGTGGTTACAAAGATCTTAAATGCTTCCCAAAGTAATAAAGAGAACTCAAGTTGAAGTAAATACTTAAGTTCTAAACATTAAAGAGGTATAAGCTTAAGACTAGATCTTCTCTCCTAGATATTGAATGCCCTTAGTTTGTTGGTGAGGCTTGGTATTTATAGCCCCTTTTGCTCCAGGTATATCTTTGCTTCCTATGGGTTCATCGTTCCCTGATATACCTTCCGTACCAATGGTACCTTCGTTCACCGCGTGCTTTTTCCAGTCACACTCTGCCAACTCAGCTGACCCACGTTCCTTTGGGAACTACCCAACCTTAGTACAGGTTGTACATTCGTTCACCGCCAGTCTCTGCCAATCGGGTTCTGCCACGCCTTCTCTCTTCACGTGCTTTGATTATATGTGTAGATAAGAGATTTATGCATTTAATGCTGATTAAATACGTCATCTAACTCTATCCGTTCGCCAGCTGCCTCCGTGTAGACTAGGCTTTTACTCTTCTTATCTCAACCGTCGAGGCATCCTTCCTTGGGACGAGATAAAGTAGATCTGTGAAGGTATCCTTTGTTACTCAGTCTTCTCAGTATAGCGAAGTCTACACAGTTAAGTTTGTATGCGGCCACTAAGATCGTGACACGTGCTCCACAGAAATATTGGTATTCATAGTTTGCCCTTTTTTTTCCTTCATATTCTACCGTTTGGTAGAATTGGAAGAAAACTTCCGTTACACCGCCATTTTCGCACGTACCGATTGGGTGGTCCCTACATGTCCTTTCATGCAATAAATTCCCCTTGAATTTCGGGACATCCAAATTTTTGGATTCTCCAGCCGCGTATAAAAAGAGAATAAAGAGAATGAATTTTCATTAATTCCCTTTCTTCTTCTTCGAACTGTCGCTCTCCATCTCTTTCATTGATATTTTTCTCATATTGCTAACTCCTCTGTCTCCTTTTCGATTCCTCAAGGCTCTGGTTCAACAGTTGATTGTACAAGTAAGTAATTCTTACTCGTTGTTGTTTCTTTCATACTTCTTCATGCTTGGTTCTGCATCTCCTATTTTGATTGATGGATGTTGTTGTGGTGCTTGCATGTGAGAATTATAGAACATTTTTACCCATTCTCGTTGTGTGAGGACTTGGGTTTCATCCTATTTTGCATTTTGATGATGATCTTGCCATGATTGCTCTTCTCTTGCAACTCTGATCATGTGATGAATGACCTATGATTTTTTTCCATGATGAGCTTAAATTCTTTCTTTTGGTTGGTTTAACAAAACCCATGCCCAAAGTATGTTGATTTTTTCCCCTGATTTGTTTTTGTAATGGATTGTGATTTTTCGTCCGCCATTGTTGATTGGGATGTTTCTCCTGTCGGTGCAAGGAATTATGAGACTTCCGAAGAAGCCTACGGATAAGGAATGAAGGCCCTCTTCATCTACGGACTTACCTCCGAGAATGAATCATCCTGATGCTACGCCATCTTCGTCATATGAGGATACTGAGGTATCTGTGAGTACTGAGATGACTAGGGTGTCTGAGGCTGATGTGGTCGCAGAGGTAGAAGAAGTCGTTGTTGGGGATCTTCCACCTCCTCCGCCTTATTATGATCTGAAAAGGCTTTCACATCGTGACAACGATAGATACTCCCATCTGACCTTAGTTGATATTACCAAACCTTCCTATCTTGATCGCGGTAAATGTTGGGCGTATACTTCATTTCCTATGACTGATCCATGGTTTTTAGGCTCTGCTACCGCAGACCCCATTCCTCATACCGCCTTTTCTTTGCCTATGAAATGTGACGGGCACCAGCCTTGGGTTTCTAACCCTACCGCTTCTCACGAGGTAACCTTCGTTTTTCTTTGAAGCTTGGCAGCTTCGAATATATTTGCTTTAATATCTTTGTTTTGATATTCTGATCCTGATTCGTCTGCTGGGGCTACTCCGGGATCTGTTACTCATACTTTCCATGGCTCTGCTAGTAATTCAGTAAAGAAGAAAAGGTTATCACCTGGTATGCTTGAGTCGTCTTCTGCTGGACATCATGTAGTTAGGGCGTTCCCTCCGGTGGCGACACAGTATGGTGGTGATTTTTGGCACATTCTCTGGTATTTATGTGATGCTTTAGTTGTTAGGGAAAAGCTATAAAAGCTTTTCAATTCCGAGCCTAGCTCAGGAGATGTCGCGGGTTCAAGGTCTTCCCCTCCTTGATTGAAGTATTTCTTTTTGATGCCTTTTTAGAACAAAGAATACCCCTTCGTGGATTTTTTTGATGTTTTCAACTGTGGTTGATGTATGTTTGCCCCCCGTTTTTCCTTGAAAGCTGATTCTCGTTGCTTTTAAATGGAAAAAAGCATTTTTACTTACTTTTTCATTCATAATTGTTTTTGTGTTTGTCTTGAGCAGTCTTCTTCTCTTGAGGTACTCTTGGTAGACTTTTCCCCTTTACTGGGTTTGGCAATCTTTATAATTGTCTCTGGTTTGCTGACAGCGTATATATTTTTATCAGCAACAATCTTCATTCTGGTTTCAGGCTTATCGCACTCGGTCACGTATTAATCCAAAGGACATTTCCTTCATTATTTCTCTCTGAACGCATGTGTTCCTCCGTAGTCTTCCAAGAGTTATTGATCTTGAGGCTTTGGATGAGGATCCTAAGGCTGTTAGAGAGGTACCGGATGACGAATACATGGAGAATATCAAGGATACTGGCCTCAGCCCTCATTTGGATGATACTGAGGAGGATTTTTCCAAAGATATCCCCTGTCCCATCAGAGCTGCCTTAGTCAAAGGTGAGAACCTCTTTGTTGGTACTGGTGCTCAGTTGGTCAATCATGTTAGTGTCCAAGCCCCATCTCATACATTGTCTTTGAAGATGCCTTCATTTTCTGCCCCTAGCAAAGCATTGCCTGCTATTTCAGCTACTGCTGGGGATGTTGTTGTGGCTTCTAAGAGTCTTCTTTCATCCCCTGCTACCTCTCTTCAGTCAAGTGGTTTGTCTGCTAAGGTGGTTACCCCAGTGGTGACGGTTAGCATCTCGGACTCTCATCCGAATAAGAGGGTTGTGATTTCACTTCCTAGCTTCTCTTTCAATGCTATGCCAACCTCGTTAGGGAGTGCTCAGTCTGTGTCTACTGTCCATGTTAGCAAAGTTATTAGTTCTATGCCTTCATCACCGGATTGGACCAGATTGGGTAATCTTCCTTCTGCCGGTGACATGGACCTAGGTGGTGCTCAAGCTTTTCCTTCAGTTCCTAGCTCATCCACCATGCTGTCTCTTCGTCGTCGTGAGGTTTCAGCATTGGTTCCCCACGTTCATTCTCAAGTGATGGAGGGAGTTGCTGCTGAGCCTAGCCATGGTAAGCTGCCTGAGAACCCGAGGCTTGGTAATTCTGACGATGCTATCCTCGAAGCCATTATGCGGGACTCTAAGGGCCCTTATTCTATTGGAGTTGATCATCATCATCTGGGTAGTTCCTTTGAGATAGCTTCGCAGCTGGACGTGCTATCTGCCCAGTATCGTGCGCCTAAAGACTTGTTCTTTGACCCTGATTGCCTTTGCTCTAGTCAAAGCTGTGGTGAGATCCGCAGGGGTAGCATCCAAGATATGGAGGCTTTCATGGACACCTACGCCAATTTCCTCCCTCGTCTACCAGGTTTTTCAGAAAGTGATTCTCACCTTACTATTTTGCTTCTTGATTTGATCCTCCATCTGTTCTTATACTACTTTGTTGGCATCTTTGCAAGCAAATTGATGTTGGCTATACCTTATTCAAGGTTTATAGATCTAAGTGTACTTATTTGGGTACTCTGTTGGAACATGCTCGTCAAGAATATGCGCTTGCTATTGCGAAATAGCCTTTGTCGAGTGATGCTGCTTCTGTTGCTAAGATATATTCTTTGGAGGACGATCTGAGGAGGACTCAGAGATCCCTAGAAGCTTGCTTGTTGGCTCTTGAGAAAGCGAATAATGATGCCAAGGTTGCTGAAGATGGGCGCAAAGCTGCCGATTCTTCCTTAGTCGTTGAGTCTTCTAAAGTCATAGGTTCATTTTTTCTTTACCTTAGATTTTTCTTCGTTCTTGTTTGGATGCATAGTCCTAAGATAACCTTCGTCTGCCAGTCGGTAGCTCTAGTGAACTTAGATGTCTCCGGGATCAAGTAGCCAAGTTAACCTCTGATGTCTGGTATTATCAAAAAGAAATCTGATAGGATGGCGAACGTAACCGTCCATCATGAGGCCCAACTTTCCCTTGAGTCTGATCACAATGCAGACTTAGTGAAGCAGATGGATTTGCTTTTTAACGAATGTGACGAATCCCTTAATTGGAAGGAGAGTCTCATTTCAAATAAAAATAAGGATATTGCCTTAGTCGAGAAACGTCTCTCAGCTCAAGAAATTATCCTCAAGAAGTATCATGCGGATTTTGAAGATGCCTATGCTTCCTTAGCTAAGGTTAATGCAGAATGAAATATCTTAACTTCTGAGGTATGTTCCCTTAAAAAAAAACTTGTTAATGCCGGCTTCGTGCCTTCTTTCATGTCTCATGCATCTTTAGTAAGAAGGTTGGAAGAGTTAGAGAGTGTTTACCCAGTTTTTATCATCCGAGAATGCTTCGCTCCGGATTGATGTTGATGATCACCGGACAGAAAGAGATACCCTCATGGAAGATCTTGATGCAGCTGAGGTGGATCTTGCTGGGGCTCAACATAGTTTAGAAGAATCCCTTAGCTATGTCGGAGGTATCTTAGGATAATTTTTTTTCTCTGTAACATCCTTTGTGTCTTTAACTGCTTTTTCTTATTGCTGATACCCTTCATATCCGCAGGTCTCCAAGAGCAGCTGGTGGGTGCAAACGCTAAGATTAACTTCCTTGAGGGTCAAATATATTTGTTAGAGATATCTCGCCAGTTTGATGTCGCTTCTAAGTTTAAAGCTGAGGCGCTTCAGCAAGCTAATGATCAGCTCAGTGCTCAGATGATGAAGATTCGCCAAAAATCGGCTTCGGATTTGGAGGCTCAAGATTTTCATAGCGTTCTTCCATTGACTACATCAACGAGGCCTTTACGGAGGCTGAGCTCCAGGCTGAAGGAATTGTCTTCCCTCGTCTTCCTTACCCATGATCATGTTATGTTCACTTTGTTTCTAACTGAACTTCTTTGTTGTATCATGCCCCCAGCTGAGGGGCCTTTGCTGTATCTTTTCATTGAAATAATGCTTTGTTATGTTCTGGATCTTTGTCATCTGCAACTTTTAAGACGTGTTAGTCGTTTCTTTGTAACACTATTATGGTAACTTTATTATCGCATGAATATATGTAGACGAGTTGTGTCTAGTTATTTGCACATTCGAGTTATCACAAGGTGCTAAGGTATTTTTAACCTTTGTCATCTGCAGCTTAGGTAGAACATTCATCGTCCTACCCAAGTATCCTTTGGCCAGAAGGTACCGTGGTGGTGAGGGCTCTTACGTGGGAAATAATTTTCCTATAACCCTACACTTTCAGTGCGATGTCTTCTTTACTTCGAAAAGGTATCTCTATAGGGTATATCTTACTTTTTCTTACTGCCTTATGAATGGAGCTATTACTCCGAGGATCCGAGTATTGACACATGCACAGTTGTGCCTTGCCTTGTCTCATCGTCAGTTCTGATAGAGGGTGTTTATTCTAACCCAGTTTGTATTTGATCAAAATATATTTTTTCTTAGCAAAAAGTTTCTTTCATTGATTAGTTAGATTTATAATACCTTTGATCAGGGATAGAACATGGTGGGCTATAGCCCCTTCCCTTCATCTCCTAAATAATAACCATTCGCTTACGGGTAGTACTTTTTTAGGTACATCGCATTCCAAGGGTGTTGCAATACTTCACCTTTAAGATTTCTGAGTTAGTATGATCCTTTCCCGACGATATCGTGTATGATGTAGGGTCTGTCCCATGTCGGAGCTAGTTTTCCCCATTCATTCTTCTTTTGATATGGTGGTATTTGACGTAATACGTATTCTTCAACCACTAAGTTCCTAGGGATTACCTATTTTTTGTATTCGCGAGCTAGCCTTCGTTGGTAGTTTGTCATCCTTTGCAAAGCCACTTCTCGCCTTTCTTCAAGATCATCAAGCTTTTATAGCATAAGATGTGTTGTCAGGTTCTTTTCCCATGCCTCTGTTTTTATTGTTGGAAGTATTATCTCCGTCAGGATGACTGCTTCGACTCCGTAGGTTAGCAAGAACGGAGTTTCTCCCGTGGCCTCCCTTCTCTTAGTTTGGTAGGCCCATACACGTTGTGTAGATGCTCAAACCATATTTTCTTGTATTCCCTCAACTTATTTTTTAAGTTCATTGTTATCTTCTTGTTAGTGGCCTCCGCTTGTCCACTGCTCTTAGGATATATTTGAGTACACTTGTTTTTCTGAATGTTGAAAGTGTTGAATAACATGTCTATGTTCTTTCCTTCCAACTGTTTTTCATTGTCAGAGACTATGGCGGCTGGTATTCCGAACCTGCAGATGATTTGCTCAAACAAGAATTTAAAGATATCTGTGTCCCTAATTCTTGCCAACGCCCTTGCTTCCACCTACTTGGTGAAGTAATCCGTATCCACGATAAGGTATTTTCTTTTTGATGTTCCCTCTCTCAAGGGTCCAACAATATCAACCCCCCATTTGACGAATGGCCATGGGTTGATGGTCGAGTTAAGCTCCGTTGCAGGTGCTTTAATTTTCCTGGCAAAGCGTTGGCATCTTTCTCAACACCTTGCCACATTCTTTGCATCTTCGTCCATGCTTAGCTAATAATATCCTTTCATTTTGGCTTTGATCGCCAAGGACCTTCTTCTGCTATGATTGCCAGCTTCTCCGCCGTGTATATCATGCAATATTCTTCTACCTTCGGTTTGTGAGAGGCACCGCATCAGAGGTCCAAAAAATGACCTTCTATACAATATTCCATCTCGTAGGCTGTACATTGCTTCCTTTGATTCGAGTTTTCGAGCTTCTTTGACATCTGCGGGTAAGGTACCCTTGTCAAGGTACTGGTGAATTGGGATTCTCCAGTTATCTTTCGCTTCGTCTTCGTTGCCTCCGTCTGACATGGACTGATCTTTGTCAGACTCGTCCGATTCGTTAACTGGTTCTTTTATTCCTTCGTCTTATTTCTCTTTTTCTGCTTCCCTCATGGCCCTAGTTTGGACGACCAAGGTTTCCTCAGCTCCTGAGGTTAGTATTTATATCGAAGGTTCATATATCCTCCCAATTTGGATAGAGGTAGTGTTTCTTTCCCCCAACATTGATGATATGAATGCTAAGGCATCTGCGTGTATGTTGTTTTTTCGACAGACATGTCTGAACGTGAACTTGTTGATCTTTGATGCATGCTCATGTGTTAACTTTAGGTACGAAGACAGTATTGGATCCAGAGTTTGATATTTGAGTTTGATTTATCTAATGATTAATTGTGAGTCACTAGTTAAACGAACATCTGATAAGCCTAGATCTTGTGCCAAGCGTAGGCCATGTATGACCGCCTCATACTCCGTGATGTTGTTAGTATATTGTTCGAATTTTAACATGAATGCATAGATGATTCGGTCTCTGGTAGGGGTTGTTATTACAATCCCTATGCCTGCACCTTCTCCGTTGGAGGAGCCATCTATGAATATCTCCCACCTTCGTGAATTTTGCGGTTCCAAGAGGCCTTCTGGTTCCGGCTTGTCTTCCTCCATTCCTAGGATGTTATATATCTGCTTCGTCGTTGAGAGGTAGGTTCTCTAGGATTTGTGATTTCTCATCTTTCCTTGTTTTGAAGATTATGTGAAACTGTTTGATCATAGCATTCCATTTTGCTACCCTTCCAATTTTCTCCGTGTTGTCGAGGATTTGACTTATCCGAGCTTTTGTAAAAACTCGGATGTTGTGTGCATCGAAATATATCCTTAGTTTCTATGTCGCCACTACTAAGGAATATATGAGTTGTTCCACCTTGGTATAATCACGCTCCGCTGAACTGAGTGTCTTGCTGATGTAGTATACGGGCTTTTATCCTTTCCCTTGGTCTCGTACCAATACTGCGCTCACAGCGTAGCTTGTTGCTGCTAGGTATAGGGTGAGTATCTCACCTGGATCTGGTTTCTGTAGGATGGGTATTGATGCTAAGTACTCTTTGATTTTGTGAAAGGCTTGTTCGCATTTTGCGGTCCACGTAAACCTGTTTCCTTTCCTTAGCGTATCGAAAATCTTTGCATTTATCCGATGACCTTGCTATGAATCTTCTCATGGAAGCTAAAATTTTATTTAGCTTTTGTACTCCTTTTAGGGTTTGTGGAGATGACATATCCATTATTGTTCTGACCCTTTCGGGGTCTACTTCTATTCCTCGCTTAGTCACCAAGTATCCCAAGAATTTTCCTGAGGTAACTCCGAACGTGCATTTCTCCGGGTTCACCTTCATGTGGAAATTTCTCATGGCTTCGAATATTTCCCTTAGGTCTGAGGGATGGCTTTCTGTTTCTTGCTTTTGATGATCATATCGTCTACGTATACCTCCAGTATTTTGCCTATCCATGGATTAAAGATTTTGTGTACTAATCGTTGGTATGTTTCCCCTGCGTTCTTTAGGCCAAAAGGCATCCTTTTAGAAATACAAACCTCGTGGGGGTAAACAACGTAGTATTCTTCTGATCTTCTTCAGGAAGGGCTATTTGGTTGTAGCCTGAGTATCCATCCATGAAGGATATCCTTTGGTGGCCTTCGGTTGCGTTGACCAGCTGGTCGATGTTTGGCAGTGGGTAACTGTCTTTGGGGCACACTTTATTGAGTTTGCTAAAGTCGATGCAAATGCGCACGCCTCCGTTCTTCTTAGGTACAATGACCATGTTGGATATTGTCACATGTAGTACCATAACAGATATCCACGTGGGATATTTAACTTCTCGTATGAATCCAGTTGCGAGTAGCTTTTGCAACTCTTTTTCTACCCCTTCGTGGTATATATCTTCTACTTTACGAATGCGTTGCTTAAACGGTTGTATCTCCGGTCTGAGCCGAAGGTGGTGTGACAACAAATTCGGGTCAATTCCTAGCATGTCTTCCATTGACCATGCAAAGACGTCCACGTATTCCCTTAGTAACCTTTGTAATTGCATCCCCTCTTCCTCTTCAAGTAAAGTTCCGATGTTGAGCATTTTTGGTTTTGTCTCCGTCCCGATGTTGATTTTATTTGTTGGTTCCACCGGTGAGCAGGTTTGTTGCTGAGGTCGTTGAGGAGTGCTTTTCTGTAATTATCATTTGGTGGAGACGTCGGCCCCTGGAGTGGCAGAGGTTCTTGTCTCCGGATCTGAGATGGCTTTGGGTACTTAGCAGGCTCCGTCCTGCACTTCCCTAGTGTTTACCTTACGTCTTTTTCTTTCGTGCTGTTGGGCAGCAGTTCTTTCTTTGTTGAGTCTGACTTCTACTAGATTGCATATCCTTGCGTCTTGTTGGTCGCCTTTGATTTCCATTTCACCCATAGGTATAGGAAAGCGTAGGTATTGGTGATATGTCGAAGTTGTTCCTCGTAATTTATGGACCCATAGCTTGCCCATGATTACAGTTATAGATGGGGAAAAATGATTCGCTGGTTTTTACGGAATTGAGGAGATGACCGTGCGGAGGAGACTCCTTGAACCGAGCGAAATTTTTAACCTCACACAGATGCACCGCTGCAAAGGGGGTGCTTTGAATTCGAGAGATCAATCTATAGTACTCCGGACTAAACCAAGACAATGGCCGTTCCAGAGTAAATTCGGTCACAAGAGAGGATGGGTTGATCTGTAGGAGGGAAGCTAAGAAATGTGTGGAACCAACGATAATCAAATACTGTAGGTGTGTTGTGAATTCTGAATACAATAAGTTCTGAATGATTGAAATTGCTCAGTTGAGAGTAATTTCTCAATTGATGAGTTATTGATCTCGGTGAGACGTGAGATTCTCGTCGTTGTTGACATTTTTGTCCTTTCAATCATGATTCAGAGACTTATTTATATTGCTGGAATTGTAGACACCATGATCCCATGAAGTGTGACAGTTGATGGAATCAAATAGTGGAGAGATGGAAATAGTGTTTGAAACCAGTTGCTCATCGTGCGGAGACTTGGTTGATTTTCCACCCACTACTTTGTTAACTCCTTCAACTGATCGCATGACTTGTTCACATTCCATCATGTGTTTGAACACACGTGCCGTAGACTGCCATACCAAAACCCTAGTTGATATCCCCCCAAGTGACACGATTGACGTCTCGTGGTTAGTTTAGTCAGTTGCTGACTTCGTGATATCATGGGACGATGAGTCCATGTACTTACTAAGTTGAACATGAGTTTATAAAAATATTCTGAAATTCATGGATTGAACGTGGGAATGATCCTCACGTTGATAGCTGAGGCGAGCAAGTATTTCTTATTCGATGATTTTCTGAATAGTGATAGTTGAACCAATATTCTCTAATTTGAGCAAGTAGTGCTTATCTGAGAAAGTGTTGCTCATCTGATGAATTATTGGCAGTGTGACCAAAATAAAATATTAATTAAAATACTGGTAGTTGAACCGAGTATAATTAATAAGAATATTGATCATGAGATTGTCAAAAATTTATTAGTGTTTGAATCTGGAATTATAATCCTTGGACTCAGAAACCCTAATTTGATCAATTGATGACCACTTCATGATTTGTTAGGAATTGAACCATGGAACGAAGGAAGGATTGGTTTCATGAGACCGTGGGTCAATCATGTAACACCCATATGCTCACGTGAGCAAACACCAAGACCTATTGAAGAGTTGGTGACTTGTTGATGAAAGAATGATTAAATGCTGGTTTAATCATTTATTCGAATTACTGTTGGGTTCAATATTAGGTGATAAAACCTAATTAATTATGAAGAAGTGGAGGACCAACCAAGGGGTCATGAAACCGGCCCTGGGTGGTCACATTATCAAGTGTTGATCGTTCCATGAAGTTCCAAGTCGTTTGGAAGAGTTTTGGACCTAATACGTGCAATTGCACAAATTAGGTCAAATTGTGAACATATGTAAGACCGGCTCATTGAGAGCCAAAGAGCCAACCTTGGTCGGTCAAGATAACATGCTCATGTCCCCAAAGTGTTCGTATCTCAGTTCTGAGAATTTTGATATTTTCGGATGTGCGTTTGAGCAATCATTTTAGAAAATATGAAGAAACCAGGGTTTTTTGATAAAACCGTCAAAACTTCATGAGATGAAGGAAAAATAATGAAAAAGTGAAAGAATTATGAAGTATGGGACCAGCCATGTCCAAGGCATGGCCGGACGGCCAAGGGGCCAATCCCACATGTTTTTCCAAAATTTTCATAATATTTTCATGATTTTAAGGAAATATGATAAAATCAAGGAGTTTTGCTAAAATTAAAGAGTTTTGTTCAAATCAAGGAGTTTCCATGAGATGAGGGAAACATAAAAAATAATAATAATAAAATAAGGGGCGTGTGGGCGTGTGGGACCGGCTTGGAGCATGGTTGGCCGGTCAGGGCCCGGTCACGTGCGTTTTTCCTAATTTTATGTATTATTTCACAATTTAAAGGAAATTTCATAATTTGAAGGAAATATCATGAAATCAAGGAATTTCATGGGATTATGAAAACATGAAAAATATAATAATAATAAAAAGGGACGTGTGGGGCCATCTTTGGCCGACCGGCTATGGTCCGTGCACACGGTTTTCCTAATTTTATATTATTTTTCATGGGACCAAGGAAATATCATGAGATTAAGGAGTTTTCATGAAATTAGGGAAATAATAATAAAATAATGAGGAACCATGAGGTATGGGGCCGGCTGGGACCAAGGCATGGTCGGTTGGCCAATGGTCACGCCCCATAATATTCTTCCTTAATTTTATATTATTTCTTTGGTGTGAAAGAAACACCATGAAACTTAGGAGTTTCCTCAAAACGAAGGATATTTGTTCAAATGAAAGAATTTTCATGAACTCAAGGAAAATAGAAAAAAATATGATAAAAATATGAAACTGGCGTGGGATTGACCACGGCACGGTCGGCCGGTCAGTGGGCTCATGCACCCAGCGCCTTGGTCAATTTTTAATTATTTATTATTTTCTTTCCTATTTTGCATAGGTTCATCGTCTCGCCGTATTTTGAAA
The DNA here is from genome assembly GCA_023529315.1 of Papaver bracteatum. Lineage (NCBI taxonomy): Eukaryota > Viridiplantae > Streptophyta > Magnoliopsida > Ranunculales > Papaveraceae > Papaver > Papaver bracteatum. Next base: position 611,345 of record JAJJWX010000457.1, on the reverse strand, counting down.
TACTCGTTCGTGCGGTGATTGTTAGTGCATCGTCGTTGAGTAAACTTTCACCATTTAAATAGGGGCCTACTCAGAGGTAGATCAGATGCCCGTGCGTTGAATATTTATTACTAACCCATGGATTTCTGCTGGGAAGAACCATGGTTTGAAGTAATGAAATATCTGCGAAAATATTTGAATATTTTCGGAAATTCTGTGGATGAATCCAAGAATTTAGGAATAATTAACTTATGACCCTATACTAGCAAAGCAAGATGTCTAGGAGCATTAATTATTCCGATATGATCTTGCTGGAGCTTCATATCCTTTATATAGTCGGGGTAAACTTGTTGTTTGTATCCTGAAGACGTTATCGCTCTATACTAGCAGAGAAAGCTGTCTAGGTGTCGTACATCCCGTGATACTATATAGAAATAATTACTGAAGTGTTCAGTATTCATGAGCTATGTTGTTGTCTAGCCGTGAGACCACATATCTACATGTACTCTGAGAGAAAGTATTCTTAATCAGAGGATTCGATGAGAGACCCGTGTCTCAGTACTCACGTCTGATTGCTGGATCAGAGGTTCGTATAATTATGGGTTTACGATTTTATCCTTTGTCGAAAATCCACTATCTACAACAGTGTAGGGCAAAGGTGCCTCCACCACGTAGAATTGTGTATTGGTTACTAAGGGTCTTGCATGTACCTGCAAGACATTTGCTCCTTTTGGTATAGAGACTACTCCATTAAAACCGTATATTATGCAAGTGGAAGAATCCATTTGCTCCGCTGTCAAACCCATGCGTAGGTAGGGTTCGTAAAATAACATATTTAACGAACTGCCCCCATCGACGAGGACTTTCGTAACATTCCATATGTGTATTCGAAGAGTGATCACTAGTGTATCGTTGTGCATTTCAACCTCCTTATTGACATCCTTTGTTGAGAAAGTTAATGGCGTGGCCATCTATTCTTCCCAAGTGCTAGTAGGTGGTCCACTTAGCTTGAACACCTCATGGGATTCTAACTTCTTTCCGTTTCGATCTAACTCGAGAATGTCTTCGAGCATTTCTTCTTGACCTCCGCTGGAGAAGGTGATCATGTTGATGTATTTTCCATCTTGAGGTAATTATACCCTTTTCTTTGGGGTCTCCACAGTTTTTGCTGGTTGTAGTTGTACGTACTCCATGAATTTTCCTTCGTCGATGAATCTTTGGATCTCATTTCATATATAGGTGTAGCACGTATCAGTGGTATGCCCGTAATATGTGAGAGAAAGTTGTATTTAGCTTCGTGTAGCTTTTATCCATGAATTCTTCTTTTCCTTTGCCTCTTTTTCCATCTCCATAGTTGGATTGTTTGTCTCGAGAGATAGTTCTGCCACTGGCTTTATTTTGTCACTTAGGTATCTCCAGAATCGGCTCCAGAGAGTTGGTTCGTTGCGTAGTTATTTTCGTCTTTGCTTGTGCCCTAGGGTTATCCTTCTGGAGTTTTTCGAGTCTGATGTAACAGTTTTGGAAAACCCTGAGCTCGCCTTCGGAATCGAGGGATATGTTGTGAAGCTCTACGAAGATGGCTGAGGTTCTATCAAGTCCATATTTATAGCAATTAATGTTAATTTCTGGACAGACTTTTCTGATTGCTTGGCACGTCTTTTGCCACCTGTCTGTGTATTGCATCAATATTTTTCGGGGTATGATAGCTAAAGCAAATAGCCTATATAACCATGCATTTTTTGATTTTTTGTACATGTATATCTCCAAAAACACCATAGACAACTGCTCGAAGGAGTCAATTGAGTTTGCTGGTAAGTTGTCATACCAGGCTAGTGTTGATACCGTCAAGCTTGCAGGGAAGTACCTACAAAGTACTACCTCATCTCTTTCCCAATGGGAAAGGACACGAGTATAATACCGTAGGTGGGCTGCGGGATCTGAGGTACCGTTGTATGCTTGGAACGTAGGTACCGGGCATCTTGGAGGAATAGGTTCCCTTAAAATGCGAAAAGACAATGGGGACGTGGTTGCTTCTTGAAGTACTTCTTCTAATCTTTCACCTGCGTGGCCAGTACCTTGTATCTCCTTCCGCATTTGCTCCATATGCTCCATGACCATGTTCACATTGTGAGCATTTTTGGAGAATGCCTCGTCATAGTATGATTGAGAGGGTTTGCATGTTGAATCCGTCTCGTATGGATCATGTTGTGTTCTCCTGGCTTTCCCCGCTGGGTTAGCCTTTGGTGGGTTGGGATCCACCCTTCGTCTTCCTGGGGTAGCTACGTTCTCATGCCTCTTTAGCGGAGGGTGAGTTTGAGAACCTTCGATATGTATGTCTAACATATCTTTTAGGTTCTGGTTCTCTTGGGCCATCTAGTGCATGGCATCCTCGTTTTCCTTGTTGCGGAGGAGCAAAGCTGCTACTTGTGCTGCCATTTGATCTTCGTGGTGAATTCTACCACCCTGAGGAGTGCTGTCAGCTGGATCTTCAGAGTTCTCTGCTCCTTCCTCTACAATTGGTGCGTATGGATCTATTTGGATTGGAGCTAAATTCCCCAACCCTCATCCCATAGGAACTAAGGTTCTGGGTAACCCTGTGTTGGTTGTAAGTGGCTTTGTAGTGGTGGGATGCTCCGGCAATGGCATGCCGTAAAGTGGTTGATCTCCCGATGTTTTCCCCATCCCTTCAGCAGGAATAGGTGACTTGTTAGCAATTGTTATTCTTGCTATTTCTCTTTGTTCGTCCTCTGCTTCATTCCTTTGATTCGCTTGAGACGGATTTTGGGATGTCCCTCTGGTAAGTGCTGGTCGTGAGCTTGTTGGTACATCATTTGGTTTCTGCATGCCTTCGACTTTGGATATTCCCGCAGTCACATAAATTCGAAAAAATGTGCTACTTGGGTACCTTCGTCGAAAGTATAAATTAATGCTCTAACTTAGAAGACGGCTAAGCAGCTTTTTCAGAAAAATGACTGAAATAACGTCTTTGAAAGACATGTATTAAATTCTTATGACACCCTTGGAAAAAACAACCTTAAAATGTTGAAAACCAATAAAAAAGGGTGTCAGATCTTGTCAAAAACAAGGTTATTAAATTCTTGGAGAAGATGTTTCTTCCTTAAAATCTTCCTGAGATTCCTATGTCAGTCAAAGGTTCTCAGATCTAAAAGGTGCTTGTTGAAAAAGGCTGTTTTAGTACAAAACAAAAGTTATAACGTTTTGTGAGTATTTTTTGGTGAATTTTTTTGTTGATCTTTGACATGGTACGTCTTTAGAGGCTATGAACTCAAAAAATGTACATAAATATTGGATGAACAAATCACCGAAAAATGAGATTCACCGTTAAAAAGAACAAATCCCTTCGTTACAGCAGATAGGTAAGTTAAAGATAAAGTTATGTCTAAACTCAAGTTCGTGAGCAAAACACGATGGGCACCAAACTGTGACTACTCGTTTTCCCGTAGTCTACGTGATGTATACATCTCAGAGGATCAGATGCTAAGTAGTATCGATACCTCTGTTGAACTGATAATGCTAAGTAATAAAAAATATTCAAGATCACAATAATAACGAAGAACATAAATATAATGTAAAAGCTTCCCAGTTATCATGAGACACAAGAGATTACGTGGTTCGAATTTCTTTTACGTCCACGGGGTAATGAGTGATTGTTTTGTATTAAGTTGTGGTGGTTACAAAGATCTTAAATGCTTCCCAAAGTAATAAAGAGAACTCAAGTTGAAGTAAATACTTAAGTTTTAAACATTAAAGAGGGATAAGCTTAAGACTAGATCTTCTCTCCTAGATATTGAATGCCCTTAGTTTGTTGGTGAGGCTTGGTATTTATAGCCCCTTTTGCTCCAGGTATATCTTTGCTGCCTATGGGTTTCATCGTTCGCTGATATACCTTCCGTACCAATGGTACCTTCATTCACCACGTGCTTTCTCCAGTCGCACTCTGCCAACTCAGCTGACCCACGGTCCTTCAGGAACTACCTAACCTTAGTACAGGTTGCACCTTCGTTTACCTCCAGTCTCTGCCAATCGGGTTCTGCCACGCCTTCTCTCTTCACGTTCTTTGATTATGCGTGTAGATAAGAGATTTGTGCATTTAATGCTGATTAGATGTGTCATCTAACTTTGTCCCTTCGCCAGCTGCCTCCTTGTAGGCTAGGATTTTACTCTTCTTATCTTAACCCTCGAGGCATCCTTCATTGGGACGGGATAAAGTAGATCTGCGAAGGTATCCTTTGTTACTCAGTCTTCTCTGTATAGCGAAGGCTACACAGCTAAGTTTGTATGCGGCCACTAAGATCGTGACACGTGCTCCGCAGAATATTAGTATTCACATTTGTTATGATAAGTGCTTAATTCTTATTCACTACTCAAATTTACATTTATTTAGTTCTTATTTTGTACATAGTTAATGGTTTTTATTTAGTTTGAAGTTTTTAGGAAATAAAGCTCTATGGACTAAAATGTTGAATTACGCTATAGATATGAAGTGATTTAATGGGCTAGACCCAAATGGAAATATGAAAAAAATTATTGGACCCGATTATTTGGATATGGAAGTGTGGTAAGCATGCCACGACTTTTATAGAAGTGTGCCATGGCATGTATAGAATTGTGGAGACTATGTGCAAGATATTAATTTTAATAAAGGATATTCGAAGATATTTTTCAATGAAGAAAATATTGTTTTTTATGAACGTGGGGTAATAAATATATGAAGATTTGGGAAAAAATAATATTCTTTTTGGTTGGAAAGTATTTGACACATGACGAATTTTGATTGAAAGATTTTATTTTATATCAACTGGTGACATATTTTTATTGGATGATGATGTGGTAGTGGGAACGGAAAAGGAAATTGGTTTCCTTTGAAGCTATATAAAATGGTAGAGCGTATGACTCAGGGGGGTTGAGAGTCGGCCAAGAGCTGAGATCCAACAATAGTTTTTAGATTTATTTTTTTCTTTGTAATAATGGAAAGTTAACCCTCTTCGCTGGGGTTGAAGATGAAACCAACTCTAATATGTAAATGACTCACCATAATAAATATTCTTTGGTGTTTGACTATTTATTAATCTCCTTTTTACACAAAGGAGTTTTTAGTTGGCAGCCGAGCAACAAGCTGAGCACCAACTCCTTTTTGAATAGCAACACCCAATCTATGGAAAATAAAACTACCGAGACCACTACCAGCATTGTTACTAACTAAACAGTTTTTAAGACGTTTGAAAAAACAAACAAAATCTTCACTAAGCTCTCCTAACGTAGTGAAAGCTAAAACACCTAAACCAAGGCCGTGCGAATCACACTCCTTTAAGTATATATTACGCTTACGCGCGATAGCTCTTGAAATAGCCTGGCCTGGGACAAAGCCATGAACTCCGTCACCAGTAAAAGGTGAAACGCCTGTAATATCCATACACACATCCATGCCATTTTCCCAGTTGATCACTAGAATATCGGCTGGGCGAAGATCCTTGTTGTTCTCTGACACTAAACCTAAAGAAACTTCTTTGCGAGCATGAACGTTGGATTTGAAACAAATATCCACCGTTTGTTATATTGATTTCTCTTCATAAATAGCTTTGTTCTTTATTGATTTTGAATAATCTTCTATTATTGATCTTTTATAAGCGAAGTTATATACTGTTTTGGTACAACATAAGTTGCAATATATTTTTTTAATTGTTATATTATCCGAGATGTATCAGTTTGGTCTCGATAGTCTTGCGCTATAAGATGAATATGTTTTAGAAATGAAATGGGTGTTTTACATAATTTAGCTAGATTGTAGATCTTAAGAGCAAATTGATGAGTGCCAAATATTGCATATTTCTATACCTTTTTATTGGCATTTAACTCATCTTTTGCACTTTAAAATCAGACATTATCCTAAATTCTGTGTTTTCTTTATTTTCAAGAACAAATTCTTGAACTAATTAGCTTTATGTTTTTAGGTACCAAATAAAGCTTGGATGAATTGATGAGCCAAAAGAGCAGAAAATTGGAGACTAGCGATTGTGGAAGAGAAGTTGCAACCCGCGTGCGCATCCGTTGCAATCTGTTTACAAGTACATGGGTTTGAGCTACCCATACCCGACTCCAAGCCCGCTCCATCCTGAGCCGTTGGATTTGATCAAGCCATTGCATCCAACGGCTTCTTCACTCGATGCATCATCACTTGCTACTACCGCCACATATACTAGCCATCTATCCCCTTCACCTAACCGAGCAAAGAGCCAAACACTCCTCTACCCATCGTACCCATCTTCTTCCCCTTCTGCAAAAACCAGTTCTTTCTCCCCCCGACCATCTCTGCTGCAACAACAACACCAACAACTCCTTCTTCTCTCGACCAACATCTCTGCCATCAAGCCTCCATCACAACAAACTCATAATCTTATCCCTCTTTATCTTGTCTCCTCTCTAGAATCTATGAAAGAAGAGGGATAATATTAGGGTTTCGTCTACAATGGGAAAACATCAAATTAATGGATTTGCAGAAGCAATTAGCAGAAGGGACAACCAATTCATGGTGTCATGGTGAGTGGGTTGATAGGTGCATTATTTGCACTATTTAGGTACTCAAATATTTTGCTTTCTTGATAGTTTTTGTATCATTATGCTTTGATTGTGTTTGTTTTTGAGTTTCTTAGGTATTTGAAGTTATCTTGACCAAAAGGGAGTGGAACTCGCTCAAATCCAGAATTTCTTTGTATCACCTTGAAGAGGACGAAAAGACGAAGCTAATGGCGCAAGAATGGAGTCATTTCGATGTTGTACGAAGAACTCATGGGCTTAACACCCGCCTGGTTACAGGTGCTGGGCTTAATTTTCATGGAACCCAAAGTCGTGAACAGATCGGGATTGAGGCTTTGTGGCTGGGTTCGAATAAAGTAAATGCGCTGCAGTTGGTCTTAATATAACAGGTGACAGAGCTATAGTGACGACGATGCCAGTGTAGTGCATGAAACAGCAATGGTTGTTTAATGAATTCTTGAGCTCAAAGGACAGGACTGTTAGATGCTCGACGAAGCTGGGAATGATTATTATATGGCTATTTATAGTGGGGTGCCAGCGAATGATGAAAGATGGCCAGAGAAGAATTCGATGTTGATATTATAGATGCTCGGTTCGTGATGGATATTGACGCTGTAGCTAAGGTCATTGATCAGTTGATGGAAGGACAGTTTGGAATTTGAGAGTTGTTACTATTGTTGATCGTGCATGGCAGCTGTGACGATGGCGAGAGAGTAGTTCACGATGGTGGTTAACAGTTGGTTATCAAAACTGTTGGAGAATGTATGATGAGTTCAGTGGCTGGTTATGAAGATGAAAAGCTCGAGTTTCCAGAGAGGCTGTTGGCTGCTGCTGTTGACAACCATTGGACTGAGATGATATGGAGTTGTATGGGTTGAGTTGCTGGTAGTCGATGAAGTTTCGGTCAGTTGTGTGCAGTCTAGAAGGATGATTGATGGTGAAGGTCGAAGCGATACTCGAGATGAGAACAGGTGGTGATGCTGGCAGTGAACATGGATGGTGCGAGGAAGCTGTAGTTGCTGCCGTCGATTGAAGATTTAATGAGGCTTACGGTGGAGTTTCCTGCCGTAGTAAAACATGTATTTTCCCCATCGTATATAATCACAGGAAGTAAAGAGAATAAAAGATAGAATTAGAGCTCGAGACTGTGATGTTGTTGCTGGCAGTAAGAGTTTATAGCAGTGATGGGAGATATTCATGCTCGAGTTGAACAGAGAGGATTGGATGGAGAATATGAAGGCAATTGACTGAGAGATGGATGAACGAAGGAAGGTCGGGCCAAGGAAGGTGAGTTATAAGGGTTGCTAAGGAGTGCCGCGGTTGCTGGTTTCTGAGGACAAGATTGAAATGTAACTGGAGACGTAAGGAGAGATTGTGTTGTCAGTTCCACGGAACTGACAAGCCATTGACAAGGAATGGGCTGGATTTGCAAGACCACTGGACTGGTTAGAGATTATCACGAGCAGAGAGCTTGGACGTGAGTTTCCTACTGGAGTTTTTGATGATATTTGGCGGTGACTTTGGAAAGACATTTTGCACGGGATTTGATGCACGGAAAATAATTCTTAAGGAGGTGCACTTTCCTATTTTTATTAGGTTTCCTAGTTTTCTTAAAGAAGAGGTTACAAAACTCTATATATAGGAAAGCCTAGGCACAACTAATATATCTCTTCTTCTACTTTTGTTTCTAGGGTTTACAACATGATAGGGTTTCTCTTTCTTCTTGTTATGAACTCCTTGAGCATGAGTGCTTAATTTTATTATTGGTTATGAAATAGTTGGATTTCACAAAGCATGATTCTTTGATTCAATATATTAGTTTTGTCTCATATTTATCGTTCACAATTCTCTGAAAATATAGTTGTATGATTGACGTATTATAACATGATTTGATTGATTGTTTTGTCAAGTTGCAAATTGGTAGAACTTCTAATCACATCTATTGCTAGTTTAGGGTTTATTATACGTAAAAGTGATAATCCTTGAATACAAGTAGCATAAATATGATTATAGTTTGTAGTGATATATTCTTATGATCATATGTGAATCGTAACCTTTGTTAAATCGGATTAGTGCGTTTTCCACGTTCGATTGCTTTGATTGGCCTGATTTCATATAACTTAATTTTCGAACTCGGAGCCAGTTTCCTTCTCGAAGTTTGCACATTCACGTGTCTTTAGGGTTTATTAGAATATTCCCATGGAATCTTTCCCAGAAACTGCTAAAAATCCATCGTTCATGCGAAGTTTCAGTCTCATAGTAGTCCTCTCCTGGCCAGGTTTCGAACTCGGAGCCAGTTTCCTTCTCGAAGTTTGCGAATTCACGTGTCTTCAGGGTTTATTAGAATATTCCCATGGAATCTTTCCTGAAACTGCTAAAGATCCATCGTTCATGCGAAATTTCAGTCTCATAGTAGTCCTCCCCGGCCAGGTTTCAACTCGGAGCGCTTTCTTTCTCGAAGTTTGCGAATTCACGTGTCTTTAGGGTTTATTAGAATATTCCCATGGAATCTTTCCCCATAAACTGCTAAAGATCCATCGTTCATGCGAAGTTTCGTGTCTCATAGTAGTCCTCTCCCGGACAGTTTCGAACTCGGATCCAAGTTTGCGAATTCACGTGTCTTTAGGGTTTATTAGAATATTCCCAGGGAATCTTTCCGGAAACTGCTAAAGATCCATCGTTCATGCGAAGTTTCATCTCATAGTAGTCCTCTCCTCGCCAGGTTTCGAATTCGAGTCGGTTTCCTTCTCAAGTTTGCGAATTCACGTGTCTTTAGGGTTTATTAGAATATTCCCATGGAATCTTTCCCGGAAACTGCTAAAGATCCATCGTTCATGCGAAGTCTCAGTCTCATAGTAGTCCTCTCCTGTCCAGGTTTCGAACTCGGAGCCAGTTGCATTCTCGAAGTTTGCGAATTCACGTGTCTTTAGGGTTTATTAGAATATTCCCATGGTATCTTTCCCGGAAACTTCTAAAGAACCATCGTTCATGCGAAGTTTCAGTCTCATTGTAGTCCTCTCCTGGCCAGGTTTCGAACTCGGAGCTAGTTTCCTTCTCGAAGTTTGCGAATTCACGTGTCTTTAGGGTTTATTAGAATATTCCCATGGAATCTTTCCCGGAAACTGCTAAAGATCCATCGTTCATGCGAAGTTTCAGTCTCATAGTAGTCCTCTCCTGGCCAGGTTTCGAACTCGGAGCCAGTTTCCTTCTCGAAGTTTGCAAATTCACGTGTCTATAGGGTTTATTAGAATATTCCCATGGAATCTTTCCCGGAAACTGCTAAAATTCCATCGTTCATGCGAAGTTTCAGTCTCATAGTAGTCCTCTCCTGGCCAGGTTTCGAACTCGGAGCCAGTTTCCTTCTCGAAGTTTGCGAATTCACGTGTCTTCATGGTTTATTAGAATATACCCATGTAATCTTTCCCGGAAAGTGCTAAAGATCCATCGTTCATGCGAAGTTTCAGTCTCATAGTAGTCCTCTCCTGGACAAGTTTCGAACTCGGAGCCAGTTTCCTTCTCGAAGTTTGCGAATTCACGTGTCTTTAGGGTTTATTAGAATATTCCCATGGAATCTTTCCCGGAAACTGCTAAAGATCCATCGTTCATGCGAAGTTTCAGTCTCATAGTAGTCCTCTCCTGGCCAGGTTTCGAACTCGGAGCCAGTTTCCTTCTCGAAGTTTGCGAATTCACCTGTCTTTAGGGTTTATTAGAATATTCTCATGGAATCTTTCCCGGAAACTGCTAAAGATCCATCGTTCATGCGAAGTTTCAGTCTCATAGTAGTCCTCTCCTGGGAAGGTTTCGAACTCGGAGCCAGTTGCATTCTCGAAGTTTGCGAATTCACGTGTCTTTAGGGTTTATTAGAATCTTCCCATGGAATCTTTCCCGGAAACTGCTAAAGATCCATCGTTCATGCGAAGTCTCAGTCTCATAGAAGTTCTCTCCTGGCCAAGTTTCGAACTCGGAGCCAGTTTCCTTCTCGAAGTTTGCGAATTCACGTGTCTTTAGGGTTTATTAGAATATTCCCATGGAATCTTTCCCGGAAACTGCTAAAGATCCATCGTTCATGCGAAGTTTCAGTCTCATAGTAGTCCTCTCCTGGCCAGGTTTCGAACTCGGAGCCCGTTTCCTTCTCGAAGTTTGCGAATTCACGTGTCTTTAGGATTTATTAGAATATTCCCATGGAATCTTTCCCGGAAACTGCTATAGATCCATCGTTCATGCGAAGTCTTAGTCTCATAGTAGTCCTCTCCTGGCCAGGTTTCGAACTCGGAGCCAGTTTCCTTCTCGAAGTTTGCAAATTCACGTGTCTATAGGGTTTATTAGAATATTCCCATGGAATCTTTCCCGGAAACTGCTAAAATTCCATCGTTCATGCGAAGTTTCAGTCTCATAGTAGTCCTCTCCTGGCCAGGTTTCGAACTCGGAGCCAGTTTCCTTCTCGAAGTTTGCGAATTCACGTGTCTTCATGGTTTATTAGAATATACCCATGTAATCTTTCCCGGAAACTGCTAAAGATCCATCGTTCATGCGAAGTTTCAGTCTCATAGTAGTCCTCTCATGGACAGGTTTTGAACTCGGAGCCAGTTTCCTTCTCGAAGTTTGCGAATTCACGTGTATTTAGGGTTTATTAGAATATTCCCATGGAATTTTTCCCGGAAACTGCTAAAGATCCATCGTTCATGCGAAGTTTCAGTCTCATAGTAGTCCTCTCCTGGCCAGGTTTCGAACTCGGAGCCAGTTTCCTTCTCGAAGTTTGCGAATTCACCTGTCTTTAGGGTTTATTAGAATATTCTCATGGAATCTTTCCC